>JADRCH010000155.1:1222613-1235443 GCA_019843965.1 Rhynchomys soricoides | reverse complement strand
ATCTTAGCATAGGAAAGGATTTTAGCAACCACAATAACAAGGACAAAAATAAGTAATAAAAAGGTTAAAATTTAACACTCTTTATGGCCAACACCACTAAACAAGACAACACAAGACAAAGCTAAGGGGGGGGGACCCTAGTGACAGACCCATGTAAGTCAATAAGACAAAGAAACAGTATGCTAATAGAAATATGGCCAACAACAGCAACACACACTAAAAGTAAATAAAAATACAGAGACTCAACTAGTAAAGAAAGCAGACTGAAACAAACAAACAAATTCTCCCAATTACTAAATGGCATCTGTAAAGGGGATAGGGAGACTTACATTTTTATCCATGCATAAATTGAGACAATCATTCTTGGTGTGTGATGTGCCCTAGAGAGGATTGGTGACATGGGTGGTGAAAGGGGATTTGCCCAGAGTCACAAAAACAGAATCTGTTGAGATACACTGCAAGGAGGCTGTGGACATGTTTCTAGAGAGAGGCCACAGCTGAGAGGGAGTGGGGGTCTTTATAATACTTGGGGGAGGGGTTTCTTGGTCTTGAAATATTTTCAGTTATACATTCCTGCTGGGTGTTTAAGACCAGGTAGGTGGTAGCCCCAAAGTAAGCTTTCTTTCTTTTTCTTTTTTAAAAAAGATGTATGTATGTATGTATGTGAGTGCTCTGTCTTCACGCACACCAGAAGACATCAGATCCCATTACAGATGGTTGTGAGCCACCATGTGGGTACTAGGCCTTGCACTTAGAACCTCTGGAAGAGCAGCCAGTGCTCTTAACCACTGAGCCACCTCTCCAGCCCCTATTTTCTTTTCTTTTCTTTTCTTTTTTTTTCTGTCAAGATAAACTGATATTCTTTAGGAGGCTTTCTTACTCTTAGGGACTTTTCAGGAGTCCCTCAACTCCTTCCTGTTTATCTGTTCACCAAATGCATGTTTGGTGCCCACAGGGTCAGAAGAGTAATAAAATAATACAAATAAATCCCAGCATTGTTAAGACTTATTACAAGTAATTCAAAGCCTGATAAACGCAAAACTATAAGTACATATCTTGATAAACTTGATAGACTCTTTTCCATTAAGTCACATTTTGTAATGTTGCTGGATATAGATCAGAGCTTAGGAGAAGCATGTTGTTCAAACGAGGGCTGGATTTTAGTTTTACACCAGTGTCTTGGTTTTCATTTTTGGAATGTTAACAACCTTTACACATTTTTAGTGGCAGAGTAAACATCTATAAACATTTTAACACAGTTGAATCCAAATTATGTTTATGACAAACTTAAGATTTTCTGTGTGATGACTGTCAACGTGATAGGAATCACCTAGGAGACAAGTCTCCAGACATACTGCTTGAGAGAGTTTCTAGATTGGGTTAGCCTCTCAGCATGCCTGTGAGGAGGGATCATCTTTATTAGGTTCACTGAAGTAGGGACAGACCCTGAAAGTGGGTAACACCATTCTTCTTTGGCTTGGATACTGGACTGAGCAATCTCATCAGATCTACTTCCTGATTGTGGATGTACTGTGACCAATTGCTTCAAGCTCCTTTTGCCATAATTTCCCTGCTGTGATGAACTCTACCCTGAAACTGTCAGCTAAAACAAATCCTTATCATCTTAAAATTTATTTATTTTTTTAATTTAAGCAGTGGTAGTGTATACCTTTCATGCCAGCACTTGGGAGGCAGAGGCAGGTAGACTGTGAGTTCAGGGCCAGCCTGGTCTACAGAGTGAGTTCTAGGATAGCCAAGGTTATAAAGAAAAACCCTGTCTCAAAAAACCAACCCCCCCAAAAAGGTATATGGGTGCTTGGATTGTCTGCATGTCTATTTACCATGTGTTTACCTAATGCCCGAGGAGGTCAGAAAAGGATGTTCGATCCTTTGGGAGTGGAATTACATATGGCCATGACCTACCATGTGGGTGTTGAGAACTGAACCCTGGTAAGCCAGTGCTCTTAACCACTGAGCCATCTATCTAGTGCCCTACCCTTTTTCCCTTCCTTCCTTCCTTCCTTCCTTCCTTAGATTTATTTATTATATGTAAGTATACTGTAGCTGTCTTCAGACACACCAGAAGAAGGCATCTGATCTCATTACAGTTGATTGGGAGCCATCATGTGGTTGCTGGGAATTGAACTCAAGGCCTCTGGTGGAGCCGTCAGTGCTCTTAACCGCTGAGCCATCTCTCCAGCCCCACCCTGCCCTTTTCTTAAGTTGTGTTTGTCAGGGTCTTTATCACAGCAACCTAAGAACAAGACAGCCTGTCTACAGATAGTTAAAGTGTAAGGGTTTGTTAGAGGTATGCAAACTCTATGATCCTGGGCAGCAAAGCAAGTAGAGAAAACATATACAGAACCAAAAATATTTTTGCAACTGTAGGCTTGGCTACAAAAGGCATTCAGTACTTTAAAAAATTGGGAGAGATAGTTATAATTTCTTGGAGAGACAAGGGGGGGGTAGGGACAAGAGGGAGCAGAGGGAGGAAAGGGAGAGATTGTTAAGTTTAGCAATGACGTGCATTTTAAAGTCTGTGACAGACCACATCAAGCTGTACAATAGCCCCATGGCTGAGTTATTTTGGAAAACGAACACTTAGCTGAGACAATGTCCCCACCAGACTGGTCTGTGGACAAACCTGTGGTGCATTTTCTCAACTGATGATTGGTGTGGGTGGGCCTACCCCACAGGGGGTGGTGCCACTCCTGAGTGGATGGTTCTGGATGGTATTAAAAAGCAGGCTGAGCAAGCCAGTAACCAGCATTCCTCCACTGCTTCTGCATCCAGAGTTCCTGCCCCCAGGTCCTGCCTTAAGTTCCTGCCGATTTGTCAGATGATCAACTACAAGTAAAACAAGACTTAAATTAGCTTTATTTTCATTTGTTTTGACGGAAGTCAGAGACAAGCAATGATTTTTACTTCTGAAAAAGCCGAAAAGCATAGACGGTCATTTCAAGGGCTTTGTAGCAGACTCACCTGCGTTTTAGAACAGTGAATACATTTCTTGGGATGTAAAGACCCTAACCAGAATCACACAGCTGATTTTATGGCTAATAAATAATTTGAAATTCAACACAGGGTAACTTTTTGAAGTAGCTGGGTGAGATTGGGGGTGGGTGGCAATTATGCCCTTTGTCTCCTGTTGTGTGGCTTCAGCTACTACTCCTGCTTCTGTTCTTCAGGGGCAGTTCTACTAAAGTAGAACATTTTGGTTCTCCTTTCACAAGCTGCGTATGGCACATGGTAATTTCCAGGTTTCTTAGAGATTTTCTGGCTTCACCTAGGGGCTTTCCTAGCAAGTGTTCAGGAGGCTGAAATCTTTTTCCAAGTCCAGAAGCCTTTTCGCCTTTACAGCAGCAGGGGGTGCTGCGGGCACACCCAAGACCAGCTCAATCAGCTGCAGTGGTCATGAGGCAAAAGAGTAGGATCCCAGGCCGTTGAGTTTGGATTTTACCTGGAGCAAAGATTATAAAGGAAAAAGATGGAATTTTCTTCGTTCCTTTTCCTTTGCTATCTGTCACCTTCGTAGGACAACCCAGCATGGGGGAGGACTAATTTGCTGGAAGGTGACAGGATATAGCTCTTCCCCAAGTGAGGGGGGGGGGATAATTACCATCCCACATTAACGGACAGAAACTCCCTTGCTCAGCCAATGACCCCAGCTGGACTTGGGTATCAAGAAATGTGACCTACACTATCTTAGTTCTTAGTAATGCTAGACTCGCTTTTCCTTTGCGCCTGAGAGCGATCGTCACGCAACTTAGGGCTACTTCTTCCCTAAGAATTAGGCATGTTCGGCTAAACTTTTATGGTTCTCCTTCACCTATTCTTTGGGTGTATTCTGTCAGGGGAGTTCCAGGTTCCACAGAGCACCTACCTTGTGCCCAGGGATGACTGCTTCCTTCCTGGGCCTTGGTGTTTTCAGGCTTCTGTTGATCTGCCTATTTCTCTCATGTTTTGCAGCCTCTGGGGCTTTCTCAGGGGGCTGGGAAAGGTTCTAGAATGATGTCCGTGGCCCCTGGAGTCCCTGGGTGACTTGGGCAGAGATGTCCTGTGGCAAGGACAGCATGGACACCTCTAAACCTACATGGAAGATGGTCTTAAGGGCTTCCGTGATGAATGTCGTGCACCCCAGTTCCAGCACTGTTTAGAACCCTTGTGGTGTCCAGCTTCCCAGTCACCCTGAACTTAGGGTTGTACCCCCATGCTTTGCTGGGGGAGGGAGGACTGCTGTATCCGTCCCCTGGTTTCTCTGCTTCCTGTTTCCCACCTCTGCCCCAAGACCGATGGCATATCCCTCTGGGAATTGCCTGCTGTGTCTTATTACTACACAGTCTTTATACCTTCATGATGGAGCTGGGGAGTGTGCAGCAGACCTGCCATACTCTGTCCAAGTAGTTGTGGGAAGAGGCTAGACCACAGTGTGGACCTTGTCTCAGGCTTCCCTGTTAGTTTTTTCTTCCTTATCTACAGGGATTCTCACAGAGACATCAGAGATGGAGACACAGAGACACTCTCACACACAGAAACTCAGAAAAGGAGACATTTCCAGAGACAATGATACACAAAGAGACAGATATGTAACGGTGATGCATACAAACAGGCAGAGCTGTACTCATACAAACATATTACCAGAGAAACACAGCCACACATAGACAGAAGTACATAGGCATACACAAGACACAGATACAAACACACAGATGGAGACACTCCCTCCAACAAGGCCACACCTCCTAATAGTGCCAGTCCCTATGGCCAAGCATTTAAACACACAAATCTACGGGGGCCAAACCTATTCAAAGCACTGCAGATAGACACAGAGAGAGCTGTACATAGAGGCAGATAAAGAGATGGTGATACATGCAGGTGAACACGGAAGTAGAAATGTGCAGACACAGAGAGACAGGGGGACATGTGACACACAGACATTTATTTACGGATAGAGGCTTGCACAGATATATAGACAGACATGCCTATGAGACACATAGACATACATACAAAGTTAGAAAGATAAAGACATCCTTGGCTTCTCATGTCACATATGTGCACGGGATAATGAACAGACCAACCTTTTGATCTTTCTGTCATTATCTTTCCAGTCTTTGGCCTCACACTTGGAGAGCAAGGTTTGGAATGAGAGGCTATGAATGATGTCCTGTTGTCTTTTGTTCTGTAAAGACACTCTTTACTGAGTGCCATAGCTCCTGTCTTGTGACATTGGGATCTGCCTGCTCATCTTTGGGACAGTTTTGTATCCGAACTGTGTCTGATGTTTGCATATGTTGCCCTTCCATGCCCAGACCCCAGGCCTAACACAGGCTGCTCGAGTCTGAGCACCATGGCTTTCTGACCTTCTGTGGGTCACACCTACTTTGCTGTGGGACCTCAACTTGCTCCTTTCATGCCTGTAAGTGTTGGAAATGTCCAGAAAGGAGGCAGGGCACCCCTATTTCTGCATTCCCCAATTTACTAGGTGAGTGGGAAGTTTTCTTTTTTAAAAGTTATTTTATTTTATTTTATTTGTTTTTTCCAAGACAAGGTTTCTCTGTGTAGCCCTGGCTGTCCTGGAACTCACTCAGTAGACCAGGCTGGGCTCGAACTCAGAAATCCGCCTGCCTCTGCCTCCCGAATGCTGGGATTAAAGGCGTGCGCCACCACTGCCCGGCAAGTGGCAAGGTTTTAAAGGACAGTAGCTCCACAGCTTTTTATAGCACTGTAAATAATGTTTGGTCTCAGCCCCGACCTTTCTCTCCAACACTGTTGATTAGACGTGCAGTGCAGGAAGTCTGATCATGCTGACCCTCTGTGGAGCTCTTGTTACATGTGGCTTCCTCTCCCAGCCCGTCACCTCCTGTTTTATCTCCAGCATTCTCTACAGGACTGCTGATCTGAATGATGCTGTTATCATGCAGCCCCTACAAGGCAGCAGCATCCGGTCACGTGCTTCCCACTAAGGGCCGGAGAAGCCAAAGCAGGAGGATGGCAGGCTTTGGCTCACAGTTAGGTAGGAGTGCAGTTGAGTCTCCTCAGTGCTTCTGACTTTCCTAGCCATGTTCTCAGAGTTAGCAGAATCTAGCGCCCACGGTGACCATATTGGTGCACGAGCTTGCCTTCCTTACACCACACGTTGCTGCTTGTATCGCCCTGCCTTGCTAGCATCTGGTTAAAGTGTGATTGTAGGTTTCCCAGGAGCAGGGAACACTACCCATTTGCAGAATGCCTCTTATACCAGCACTGCTCGAGGACACATTGACTCCTTGCTCCCCTGCCCTTTTGGGCCCCTCACCCTGATACTAGCACAGCATTGTCAAGCTCCCTAAGCTGCCACCCCTTTACACAGTTTCTCATGCTGTGATGATCCAAACCATATGCATTGTAATGAAAATATTTCTGGAGCCAGAGGTTTGCCAAAGGGGTCACGATCCACAGGTTGAAAACTGCTGCATTAGTAAGCCATGGAAGGAAGATATTTTTGTCATTTATTCGGTGTATTTTGTGGCTCCTGTGAATGGACTTATTTTTCTTTTGTATCTTCTGGACCCGAGGCCAGAGTTTAAATTGAACAATTGAAGCATCATAAAACTCCAAGGGATGGGATTCAAATTCCGTGGGTGCTGAGCCGAAAAACATTATAATGATGTTCCAGCAGATGGCAGCAAAGAGCCATGAAACAGAGTTGCCTTGTTCTCACCTGGCTGCATCACTGAGTCATGGGTGGCCTGCCCTTGGCACAAATGATTTACAACAATCATTACCAGGGTACATTCAGCCTCACATTTCTTTGTGCCTACTAGGCTGACCTCAGAGAGCAAGGAAGCAGGGTGCAGGATTCTCCTTTCCAACCTAGTTAATCGGGGCCCAGGGTTTGGTCCAGGGGTCCTCAAACTACTGCCAGAAAACCAGATCCATTTTATGTTTGGCAGCAGACTAGAAATGATTTTTACATAAAAAAATTAATTTAGAGAACTATATTTTTAATTTATGCAAATGTGTTCTCCCAGAGGTCAAAAGAGGGCATCTGATCCCCTGGAACTGGACTTACAGGCAGTTGTGAGCTGATTGGTGTGGGTGCTGGGAGCCCCTTCTGCAAAAGCAGTAACTGCAGTTAATTGCTTAGTCTCTATGCTGTCTTGTGATTGAAAAGAGTCAATCACACTTTGTGACAGCTGACAATGAGACAAAAAACCAAGTTTCCGTGTTTATAAATAAAGTTTTATTTCAACACATTCGTGCTCACTTATTTTCCGGTTACCTTTCCTGTATCTAACCTACAATGGCAAAGTTGAGAAATTGCGGCAGATGTTGCATGGGTGAAAAGCCTAAAGCATTTTCTCTCCTGCTCTTCACAGATGTATGTTGCAAATCTCTGGGTCGGTTGCCAAGGACTTCTGTGGACTCCCACCTGTTAGGATAGTTTTGGAGATTACTAAGTGTATTGTGGGTCCCTGAGGACCCCGGGAGATGGCAGTGATGGGTTCTCCTCTTTCAGTTCTATCCAGAGAGCATCCCTGGGGATGCTAGGCTCTGTCAGGCAGGAGTCTGGCTCCAGGAATTGTGGTTGCTTCCAAGGATGTGTTCTTGCTCAAATCCCCCAAGGGTCTTGGTTCATGTACTAACTTTGACCCTAGAATTAAAAGAATGCTTCTGACCTTTCAGACTCCTCTAGTGACAAGTTGAGCATCTCTTAATGTCTTAGCTCTGTCTAAAATTCCTGCTGAGCTGACATTGATGTGAACATTACATAATATATTTGTGTAGAGAAATGTCACATGGTATTTCACAAACATGAAAAATTTTATATGTTGATTTAAAAAAATCCCAACTGATTAAAAATGTTGTAAGGGAAACACTTTGTGGCATTCTGGATAATAGTTAATGAACTTAGACAAGGGCTCACTGCATTCTGAGAATCTGTGCTTGCAACCCTGAGCAGTGATCCTGAGTTCTCTGTAGAAGCATTCCCTAACAGACCAACTCAGTGGAAGGTGTTTCCATAGCTGAATGGTTGATTTTCTGTGATCATTCATGGCAACTAATAACATTTTCATTTACGAGGAACTTTGAGAGATTTTCTTTTCAAAAGATGTCCGGACCCCCCCCCCCGGCTGTTGTCTATTTAAGACACCACTACCTTGCTCCTGGAGATTACTGAAGAGCTTCTAAGCAGCCCCACTGGTGTTTGCTTCCTCCAGCTGCAGACTGCCGGCCAGGACTGGGATGATCACCTGTGTGCCCACGAGCTTCTGCTTCTCCTTTGTTCAGGATCCTGCAAGGTCTTAGACTCGCTGAAAGCAGAGGCTGGAGAACTTTCAGTTGTCTACACTACGTCCACCTCTCTCTGACCTCTATGTTCCCCTCATCCCTGTATGATCCCAGTGGCCTGCTGGAGTGCCAGGCATGCCACTGAGTACATCACACTCTTGGGTGCCGGTTGGGGATACCACTCTCAGATTTTTCTCCTTCAGTTCTTTGCTCTGATGTATTTTTGTCTTAGGGCCAATCTCCTCCATCCGTAATATTTCAACTTGTCCTTTACCTTCCCCACCTCTGCCCTGGGCTGCTCTGTTTCTCATCCTGTGACATTTACCCCCACTGCCAGGGCTGTGCAGTTTACATATCACCTATCCCAAGGGGCTTAGCGCAAAGTCTGTCATGCGCAGGTGCTCAGCACATATTTACTGCGTGAATGATCAAGTGACTTCTTAAGAGGCAAGACACAAATTAGCAGGTTATCTCAAAAAGGCTGGTCATTGTTTTTTTTTTTTAAATTAAAATGTATTTTTATTTACTTATGCTTATTTTTAAAATTTACTTTTTGAGGATTTCATACATGGTTGTTATATTTATTATTATTATTTTTAAATAAATAAAATTTTAAATTAATAAATTTATTTTTACATTAATAAATAGATTTTATTTATTATATGTAAGTACACTGTAGCTGTCTTTGGACACTTTTTCTTCTCTCTCTCCTGCACCATTTGCTCAGGCACCACTCGCTTTAGCTGTCTTCAGACACCTCAGAAGAGGGCATCAGATCTCATTACAGATGGTTGTGAGCCATCATATGGTTTCTGGGATTTGAACTCAGGAACTTCAAAAGAACATTCAGTTCTCTTAACCACTGAGCCATCTCTCCAGACTGTATTTACATGTGTTTAGGACTGACCACTTGAGACTGGATAACCTATCAGGGAGCTCATTTTTGGAAAAGACTGATTCTCCCTGCTTTCTCAGCCATTAATTGCCTATAGCTCTTTGTCTAAAGGGCGTTGCGAGATTTCCCAATCCCTGTTGACATGTCAGCTAGTGTTGTCTGGTGTAGGTCTTGCTTAGGTGATCATAGTTTTGAGATTTCATGGGTACAGATTCCCAGTCACGTATAGAAGACACTATCTTACAGCAGATGTTCTGATTCTCTGGCCCATTCCCCGTCTTTCATGATGTCCCCTGAACCTTAGGTGTATGGGTTGTCTTATAGAAGAATCAGTTGGGGTTGGGCACTCCAGTGAGCCGGACTCTATGTTTTGACCACTGTGGCTTTCTGTAATGATGGCTGTATGCTACAACAAGAAGCTTCTTTGATGAGGGGTCAGGGTTACATGTATCTGTGGATGGAAGGAGCAGTATTTTGAGTGCAGTTAGGAATCATATTGGCTTAGGAGAGGATCGGTGTAGATTCTCTAAGATCCACAGCTCACTAGCCACAAACAAGAACTTGGCTGAGCTTACAGTAGCAGGCCTGAATTCCCTCTTATTGAGTGGGTCTTATGTCCAATTAGATGGTTGTCGGTTGTACCACCCTTGTGGGCCTCCTGCCATGCTAGCCACTGCTGTGGTTTGTAGGCTTTGCAGCTGGGTAGGACTATCCATTGCTTTCTCCCTTGGTGGCTTCCAGAGAACCTTCTGGTACTATGAGACCTAGTCCTCAAGGAGGGGGTTTCCAGATCAGTTCCAGCTTGAGTCCTCTAAGTCCCGAGTTGGAAGCTTGTGGAGTCCTCTGCCATAGAGTCTGAATGTCAAGTCCTGGCAGGCAACTAAGCGCACTGGCAAAAGCCTGTACTGTGTGTGAGTCTCTTTGACTCCACGGGCCAACAACTTGAAGGGAGGTTTCCCATGCCTGGCACTGGGATTTTTGCCAGATAGTCCATGGCTCTTGGGGTCACCATTATCACCCCAAGTGGAATAACTTCATTCAAATTATACATATACTATATGTCCATGTGTGTTCACACACATTTTATATATATGTATACACACATACAAATATATATGTATATATTTTACATAAACATAAAATAATATTTTTGGTGGCTTTTTCAGTACCAGTTTTGTTTTAAATTCCTGGCCAGCATCCTTAAGTTGGGATATTTAAGTGGGCTCATTTAATGCTTTTGTTTTGTTTTGTTTCTCAGTATTAACAACTAAGAATCACTTGGCAGGGTTGTGTTGGAAAGTCACTTATGAGACGAACCTGAAAACTCTGTAAGCGCCACCTGTCTTGAGTGTAGCTGTAATTAAATCATGGTAAGACTCTGATCTTCAAGTCTGGGGAACTGTTGGCAGGTGATGTGGATAGCTTCAAGAACTGGGTTAAAGAGTGTAGTACTTTGTGTTGGTCTATTTCATTTAAAACCAGCCTACTTCAGCATGACAACCATGACAAGTATAATATTTTGGCCTATTTCATTTAATTTGGCACACCAAATGGAAGCAATATTATTTTCTATGTGACACAGAATATGCACACATAGCTTGGATGGTTGGAATAGAAAAACTCACTGTGAATTTGAATGCTCACTTTAATACTACATACTCAAGTCATGTCTGTAGTCTATGACTTACATGGGGCTAGTAAATATCCTCCATGGTAGATATAAGCATCTGAGCGGCAATGCCTATTAGCTTCTCCTTAGAAACACATGGGAAGATGAAACAGAGTCCCCTGACATTATGGCAGGGTTAGGGGATTTTCAAGATGTTGAGGATGTTCGAAATGTGTCTGTTCACAAGTTTGTCCAGAGCAAGGACACGGCCGCCACCGCAGCCGCAGCGAAGACCCTTCTTGGCAGTATATAGTAGTCTCCTGTCTTGCTAAATCATCACATTTGGCACAAACTCCAGAAGACTAACAGGCCTCTCAGTCTCTTTCAATTAAATTCGACCACGCCGTCCTTCCTGCCAACTTGCTGTTAATTTGCCCCTCCCCCCCCACTGCTTCATCTTTAGCGGCTTCCCATTTCCTTACGGATTGGATTGACTCCAAGAATCTCATGCCCTGGCACCAGCATCCCTGAGGCTGTTTCTTCCCTTCATTTATTTTGTTCCAGTCTTGGTCCTGATATGAGCATGGCTTTCTGCACGGTGAGACCACTGTGTTCTGGGGTTCCAGAGTTGCAGGGTCAGGTGCATCTTGGGAGACTGCCTTACCCTTGGCATTCTAGGGTTCTACGTTTTTTATCTTCTCCCACTTCAGTTGAAGTGGTGATGATCAGAGAGGCCCGGTATGCTACTAAACTAGTGTGAGCCTTGCAAAGAGCTGAGATCAGAGTCTCAAGTGGGGCAACACTCCAAACCCAGCAGGGACTCGACATGGATGATCCTTCATCAGGGTTAGTCTTGTTCTCATAGGAGAATCACTCCTGCAGCCTAACACAGAGTCCCAAAGTTCTCCCAATAGACTCTGCTGTAGCTGAGGTCCCAAGTATCCTCAAAGGCCAAGTGTCAACGGCTTGGTCCTCAGACCATTGTACTACTGTACTATTAGGAAGTAGATGCTAAAGAAGAAGAAAAGGCAGGCCTTTGAGGAGCGTGCCCCAAGAGTACATTGGGACACTACCCCTCCCCTTCCTCTCTCTTTCTTTCTGCTGGTTGCAAACTGACAGCTTCCTTTGTGGCATGCACCCTTCAGGAGATACTGTGCTGCCCAGCCCCAGAGGTAATGGGCCAAATGTCTATGGGCAGAAACCGAAGAAGAATTTGTGCATCCAAATTAGCTTTTGTACCTTTAAGCTGATTATTTAGGGTGTCTTGTCATAATAGTAGTAGGAAACCAACATCACTACTAAAAAGTTGTTGCCTTTAAAGGAATAGTTAATTTCTGTCATTTAAACTGTTCCAGAAACATCAGAATAAACAACAAACAACAAACAAAAAAACAACCCCCAAACAAACCAACCCAAACAGAAACCCCCCAAAGAAAAAGAAAACAGTCTATATGTTTCCTATTGATGTAGACATCCCCAGTTCACATCAGAAAAAAGAGCACCGTGAAAAGAAAATGATACAGGTCAATTTGATTCAACAACAAAGATCTGAGGAGCTCAGTGAGTACTGAGCAAATCAAACAAGCAGCTCCTTGAAGAACTACGGCTTGATCGAAAACTGAGTGATGTGACTGCAGCTAACCAACCAAGGAGAGCTGCTAATGTGCCCTGAAGTGGGAAGAAGCGATCTACTGAGTGAGGGTGAGAGAAGCGGAGAGGCTGGCTCAGTAAGAGGCGTGAAGGTGAGTGGGTTGACCAACCAGGTTTAGAGGCCTGTCCCATAGGAGGGAATTCATGCCTGGCCATGGCTGAGGTCATAGGTCCTACTACTGTTGTCTTGCTAGGTGGACATGTTGTCAAACTACCTCTAAATATTTATGCCTATACACACAGATTAGTACTGCTAGGCCAGAGAGCTTCTCTTGGTAGTGGGTAGCAGTTAGTGGTCAAAGTGCAGAAAGGAAGTGAATACTGAGCGTTCAGCCCTGAATGGGACAACTGAATTAACATATCCCACCCAAGACTCAGGGAGCATTTAGGAAGAGAGGGTGGGAAGAA
>JADRCH010000155.1:1170577-1222603 GCA_019843965.1 Rhynchomys soricoides | reverse complement strand
GAGCGCTGTGATGGGGAGGAGTGCTGTGATGGGGAAGAGCACTGTGATGGGGAAGAGCACTGTGATGGGGAGGAGCACTGCAAAATGCTGTCTTCTGAGGGAGCTTTGTGGAATGCTGTCTTCTGGACATGACACCGCTGGTACACTTGGGAACTCACTGTAGCTGTGGTTACATACATAAGAACAATGTTGGCTGATCTTGTTCAGCCAACGTTCTAGCTGGCAGTGCTAACTGGAAAAGAAGAGGAGGAGGAGGAGGAGGACCTGGAAGGAGAAGAAGGACATTATCAAAGAATCAATAAAAAAGGAAAATGTATTGAGAAAATACAAAATCCTTCTTTGAGAGCCATCATGGAAGGAGGTGTTTGCCAAAGCAACCCAATACCACTAAACAGTGTGACAATAGCCCTTCAATAACCCCAGAAGGCAAATTCCAGGAGATTCTGCCCAAGTCAGTTTTGAATCGTCTTACTCAGTCTTCAGCATTTTAAGGATAAAGGTAGAGGGCTAGGAACGGCTGGGTGTATAGCTCAGTGGTAGATTATTTGTCTATCATGTTCAAGTCTAGAGGTTTATTCTCCAGTACCACTGAAAGGAAAACAAAACATAAAACCACATGTTGTAGCCTGTAAGTTTACTCTGTGCTCCGTGCTAAGCCTCATGACCTGAGTTAGGTCCCCAGAACCCTCATAGTTAATAGAGCTGACCTTCACCAGCTGTCCTCTGAGCTTCACCCCGTTTAACACCCCCATGTTCCCACCCTCACCCCTCCCATGCTTCCTCCAATTTTGTGCACGAGATCACATGCACAAATCCATACTGACTTTCAGTCCAGGGCAGAGTTGTAGTTTCTCAAGATTCCAAGAGGCATGTACTGATGGCTCAAGGCCTCAGGTGAGGGCAGGGAGCTCTCATTCCAAATGGGAAAGGGCAGCAGTTGACCAAGCTGTCACCACACACAGCCACACTTCTGTCTCTCTCACGATACAGAGGAACTAGAGGAGTCATTCAACCGAGTTTTTAATCATAGCACAAGTTATTAATTTAAACCAGACAAAATGCTCCTGGGAATCCTTCATTCCATGAAGGACTTTTTGCAAACATTCAGGATATTTCACCTAATTCTCCCATGTTTACTTTCATTGAGACAGTGCAATATTTTATAATTTTGGCTTTTTCACCTTTGGAAATAAACCAGACTTAGATAAAAAAAAAAAAAAGTTTTGTCAGGACTTTGGAAGAATTTAGTCATCTGGGTAGCTTGTGAAATCGGGATGTGGATGGCTGAGATGTGGAAGTAATTCTGAGGGAGCCTAGCGTGTGACCTCCTGACCTCCGCCTTGTCTCAGAAAGGACATGGCTTTTTAAAACCTATCCTCATCCTGAGTTCCTCGGGGCAATCAGCCTGGTTCTTTATCTCACTTGGCATCCAAGCATTTGGCTCTAAGTGATCTCACAAGAAGCCAGCTAGTCACGTTGGAAGTTTAATTAGATCAGCACACACTTTGCACTGATCACCTTCATGCACGTGGCAAGTGTGCCGTGGTTAACACAGTTAACTATCTAGTGGCTGTGACAGTTCTGAAAGCCACACTCAGGGAGTCAGCGACCACCAGTGGCTAGCCCTTCAGCAACTATTCTTGCCCATGTGTTCTCTGGACTCTCTTCACTCTTCTGCTGTTTACTGTTTGGGATGAAAGTGAGTACCCATCCTAGTTAGTGGAAGCTTCTCAGCTTATCAGAGAGCATGTAGTTTCTCCCTTACCATGATTCCTAGGCAGGGGTGCAAACTATTGGAAAAGTGGCGTCTCTTCCTTGGCCAGGGTAAAGAAACATAGAGTCTGATTTTCACAGGCAACTAGATTTCAGTGGAAGAGCTGGGACACAGGGAAGGAAATTTCTAACTTTATTATATAGAGAAGCTCCTGGGTCAGGCAAATCTAAATTTCTCTTGACTCTTAAAATTCTAGCTATGTATTCCACTTGTTTTTAGGCCAGGTTGATCTGGACTTCCCTTTCTGTGTACTGTAAAAGATCCTGAGTATCATATAGTGAGACATAGTTTCTGTAATTTTCTAAGTTAACAGTTTTTCTATTTGGGTATGGTACGACACACCTGTAATCCCTGCTACTGGAGTGGACAAGATAGTGTGGGAAGGTCCAGGATACTTAACAGAGCCCTACCTTAAAAACAGATCAGAACAGAATATTTCTTCTATCTCTGTTTTCATGGATGTTTCCCTACTTACAGCCTAGAATGTGTAAATCCGTCTCTTTCTTTGAATTGCTTCCTTTTAAACACATAACACACACACACACACACACACTCACACACACACACAGACACAGGAACGTTGGTGCTAGAACTCTGGGTCTTGTATATGCTAATCATGTGCTTACCACTCAAGTACACGCCTGTCTTTCCTTTTCAATCCTGTTTTTAACTTAAACAATTTCTTTAGATGGACCTATTTATTTTATGTATGTCTTGCCCACATGTCTGTATGTGCACCTTGTGCATACAGTACCTACAGAGGTCAGAAGAGAGTGTCAGGTCCCTGCAGCTGGAGTTATAGATGTGAGCTTTCCATGTTTTGGGAATCAAATGGCTGGGTCCTCTGCAAGAGCAACAAGTGTTCTTGACTGCTGAGCCATCTCTCCAATCCTCAAATCTGTAGTTAAATCTAAGACCACACCTTTGTAGCAATAGTAACAGCTATGTATGGTAATTCTTCTGCCTGCTGGGCATTCTCTTGACCATGTGTCTCTTACTTTGTCATGCTTACAGTAAAGCTCCAAGATCAGAATGGATATTTGCCATTTTGAAGAAGGTAGGCACAGATGACCAGACATCGTGCTGGCAGGCAGCCTTAGTTTGGCCTCAGGCCTGTACACCCCATAGACTCCTTGTGTGGTCTCTAGATTAAGCAGAAGTGAGTTTTATGGGGAGAATTTGAAATGAATGTTCCTCCATGATTGTACCCATGATTTAATTGATTCTGAAATAGACTGAAGACTGTTACTGTCAAAAATGGGTATTTTGAACCTATTTGTTGCTATACATGTGAGGACGTCTCAGGGCACTTGTTCTTTTCTTTGCTCTAGTTCCTGCAGGACTTGTGTGTTGACCTTTGATTCTGTGGGAGCCTGAGACAGCAGTGAGGATGGCAAGTCCTTGTCCTTGTGTCTTCAGCCACACTCTCTGTCTTGGTTACTTTTCTATTGTTGTGATAAACATCGTGAACAAGGCAACTTATAAAAATTTATTTGGTGCTTACAGTTTCAGAGTGTACTTTCATGGCCACCACGGCTGGAAACAAGGCAGCAGTCAGCAGTCAGCAGGCAGGCAGTCAGCAGGCAGGCAGTCAGCAGGCAGGCAGGCAGCAGGCAGGCAGGCAGCAGGCAGGCAGGCAGCAGGCAGGCAGGCAGCAGGCAGGCAGGCAGGCAGGCAGGCAGGCAGCAGGCAGGCAGGCAGCAGGCAGGCAGGCAGCAGGCAGGCAGGCAGCAGGCAGCAGGCAGGCATAGCAGTAGTTGAGAGTTTACATCTGATTCACAAGAAGGAGGAAGAGACCTGAGCTACCTGGGAATGGTATGGGCTTTTGAAACTTCAAATCCCACCTCCAGAGACATACCCCCTTCAAGAATACCCTACCTTCTAATCTTTCCCAAACAGCTCCACCAGTTGAGACCACACATTAAATATGTAAGCCCATGAAGGCCATTCTTATTAAAATCACCACAGTATCTTTGTGTGTTTTTGTCCTACTCAGGAATTTTATACCATGTTCACATACGATTGCAGTCTACTGAAGATTCTTTAAAACACAAATTATTTTTATTTATGCGTATGTCTTTGTCTCTATATCTGAGTATGTTTACATGCAATGTGGGTGTCCACCAAGGCCAGAAGAGTCTATCAGATCTTTTAGAGGTAGAGTTCTAGGCAGTTCTGTGCTGCCAGATGTAGATGCTGGGAATTGCACTCTGGTACTCTGGAGGAGCTGCAAGTGCTCTTAACTATCTCTCCAGCTCCTCCCCCCACCCCGCAATCTATTGAGGATTCTTAATTCCTTCTTCCAGATGGAAAGATCTTCCTGAGCTGACTTGGGATGAAGAATAGAAGGTACAACTCAGCTCCACTAAAATATCCTTTAAAAGATTGTTTATTAGTCGGCAACGAGGACAAGCCCAGGGCCTCTGCCCAGAGGCTGAGGTAATATTGATGCCTCCCTAGGGACAGGAGAGCAGGGTGGCCTCAAGGAAACCTAAGGTGGAAGGATCCATTTTGGGCCCTGATGGGGGAGGCATGAGGTGATGTCTAGTAGACAGGGCCTTTAGTGGACAGCTGCCTTGTGAGGTCACAAGCTGTGGTCTTCAGTTACCAGCTCCTTAGCTGCCCATCTGCCTCCACCCAGGTCCCAGTTCAGGCTGGGCCTCCCTGTTCACCACCTTCAGCGAACTCATCTCTCTGCTTTCCAGCTGGGTCTCAGTGTCCTCCCTGCTTTCCTCCTGCTTCCTCTGCCTTCCTTGACCATCCTGGTCCTGGTTATTCTGCCAAGCTCTCTGCTCGCTGTGCTGGGCTATTCTCTCTGCTTGGCCTCCTGCCAGTTCCTCACCTTTGGCCTCTCTGTCCTCTCTCCCCCCTCCCTCTCTCCCTACTCCTCCTCCCAAGTGGGTTGCCCTGGAAGCCTTAGGGTGCATGCCCACCCAAGCCCTTCTCAGCCTCCTGTCTGCTCTTTGCCTCCCCATTTCCTCAGGCTATCATTAACAACAATGAAGTCTGCACACATACAAAGTAAGGGTTTCATTATGGCACTTTCACACATCTGTGTGTACCTAGTTGTTTTTGCTGTTGCACAGCTTTCAGCCAAGGTCAGTCAGAGGCAGAGCAGGAGTGCATCCGGCTTACACAGGACTCATCCTGTTCGGATTTACATAAGCACTTTCAGACTCTGTTTCAAGGGGCAAGGTGTGCTGAGCTGGATTGCCGATATAGTTTATGGAAGTTGGCTTAAAACCCTCACTGGTGTCCACAGCTTAGTGTTGTTGTTCTTTTTTGCATTTGTCCCTTTGACTTTTGGGTTTTCGGAGACTCCATCCATCCTACAGGTTAGACATAAAAATTTTTTCTTTCAAAAGTAATGACTGTGGTTCAAAATGATTTTTCCTGGTCCATCAACATCTTTTAGTTACTGTTTTTGTTTAAAGCCATGGTAACATAATTGAATTACTTTTGGGAGTAGCCAATTTGCAGAACTTTAAAAAGCACTGAGCCAAATCTGCTTGACAGAACATTTCTCAGTGCTGGGTTAAATCTTCTTTGACAAATGTTTTAATTGCTGAAAACTGAACCTTGGAGAGACTTTGGCTGGAGTCCTGCTTAGGAGCTTGGGAACAAGAGGCACTGGTGGTCAGACTTGGTCTGGGACTCCTCCTAGTCCCCTTCTTTCTGTGCTGCTGTGTCCTCATGCCTTTGGGGACATGATAGGACTCACTGCTGCTTCAGCCCCTGGCTTCCATGGGGATTAATGGAAGGGGGTCTGCTGAGGGGCAGGGGCACCAGTGGGTTTTCTCCTTAGGTCATTTACTGTTGAAATACTGGATTCTTTTAAAACTCACCTGACAGGTAATTGTATTGTCATGGTGCTGGGATAGAGGACATTTAAGAGGTGACTGGACCATGAGGACTGTCCTAGTCAGGGTTGCTATTGCTGTGATGAAACACCATGATTGAAAACAAGTTGGAGAGGGAAGGGTCCATCTCTGCAGGAAGTCAGGACCAGAACTCAAACAGGGAAAGAGCCTGGAAGCAAGAGCTGATGCAAAGGCCATGGAGGGTGCTGCTTACTGGCTTGCTCCTCATGGCTTGCTCATTCTACCTGATTCCTTCCTTCCTTCCTTCCTTCCTTTCTTTTTTTCTTTCTTTCCTTTTCTTTTTCTCCTTGAGACAAGGTTTTTCTGTGTAACCTTGGTTGACCTGGAACTCACTTTGTAGACCAGGTTGGTCTTGAACTCAAAGATCTGCCTGACTTGGCCTCCAGAGTGCTGGGATTAAAGATGTGCCCCACCACTGTCTGGCTCAGTTGGCTTTCTTAGAAAACTAGGACCATAAGCCCAGAGATGGCATCATCCACTGTTGGAACACACGGTGCACTTCCAGACAGATCACGATGGCGACAGGTCTCACATGGGAGGTTTTACTGGTAGAGGTAGCCTCTGAGGGGGTGAGAGGGATGAAGAAGAGAAGAAGGAGGCTGTGGGTCGGGGTACTCATCTTTTATCCTGGCCGTGAGGCATGTGCAAAGGGATGTGTGGCAGGTGTCATGGCAATGGATGTAGGAGCCCCGCTGTCACCCAGAGATGATGTATCTCCTATCTGGGTCCAGGAGTTGGCTATAAAGAGCTTCTGGCTGAACACAGATGCATCTGATGGTAATACCCACAAAGGTCTGGGCCTTTCCCCATCAATCACTAATTAAGAAAATGCCCTATAGGCCTGCCTCCAGCCCAGTCTTACAAGGTACCTTCTTAGTTGGAGTTTCCTCCTCTCAGATGATTTTAGCTTGTGGCAAGTTGACAAAAAACTATCCAGCACAACTGACCCCTTGTGTCTTAGTCAGGGTTTCTATTCCTGCACAAACATCATGATCAAGAAGTAAGTTGGGGAGGAAAGGGTTTAGTCAGCTTACACTTCTAATTGCTATTCATCACAAAAGGAAATCAGGACTGGAACTCAAGCAGGTCAGGAAGCAGGAGCTGATGCAGAGGCCAAGGAGGAACGCTGCTTACTGGCTTGCTTGCTTCTCCTGGCTTGCTTAGCTGGTTTTCTTATAGAACCCAAGACTACCAGCCCACAGATGGTACCACCCGCAAGGGGCCCTCCACCCTTGATCACTAATTGAGAAAATGCCTTACACCTGGATCTCATGGAGGCATTTTCTCAACTGAAGCTCCTTTCTCTGTGATAACTCCAGCTTGTGTCAAGTTGACACAAAACCAGCCAGTATACCTTGTCACCTTGACATACATGCACATCACTTTTCAATTAGAACCTTTCCTTTCTTATTTATCTCCAAGATGGCTTGCATGTTAATATTAAAACCACAATTTAAAACATGGTAACTTTAAAAGTCCCACGGTTTTTATGTGAAAATTCAATCTCTTTAAAATCCAAAATTTCTTTTAAAAGTTCAAAGTCTCTCAGCTGTAGCTTCTGCAAAATTAAGTTAAATGTTTCCTTACCTCAGGAGGGAAGAACCAGTGTACAGTCACAATCAAAGCAAAACCAAGTTCCAACTATAAATAACTCAGTGTCCAGGGCCGGGGTCCACTCACAATCTGGGCTCCTCCAAAGGGCTTGGGTCATTTTCTGGCTCTGCTCGCTGCAACACACACAGCTTGTCTTCTAAGTGGGCAGACTCCTTCCCACTGCTGCTGCTGTTCTTGATGGTCAGTTGTCCCTGATGGTCAGTTGTCCCATGGTCCTAGCATCTCCAAAGGCTGGTGTATTCTACTGCAACTGGGCTGCACTCTTACCAATAGCCTCTCTGGGGCTCTCTTCATGGTGCTCAGCCTAAACTTCTCCATGACCCCTGGACCTTCAGTCCTGGGGCTTCTACAGCTACTCTGGCTGCATCTTCACCATGGCCTCTCCTGGCCTCCCCCAGTTCCAAGCCTCAGCTGCTCTCCATGACCCCTTCATGCCTTCAAAACTAAGCCAGTACCACCTAGGAGCTTCTTACCTGGTGAGGAATGCTGTTATTTTGGTAGTGGCTGCCCTTCCCCCACCTCTTCCTCTCTCTTCTCCTGCTTCCTCTCTCTTAATCCTTTTACTTCCCAACTTGGGGTGACTCAGTGGCAAGGGTCTCTCTCTAAGTTTCTGCTCTTTATAAATCATCTAGTCTCAGATACTTGTCACAGTAATGTACCAAGACAGGTCTCTAGGATGTCATGTCCCTCACACCTTTGCTCAGTCTCCCATTCAGAGTTCCTCCCACTCTCATGTCTAGGATGCAGTTGTTGTTCAGAATTGTTTGATTTTTAAGTTTTACTTGTTTTTGAAAGCTCCATCGCTGTATATAATGCATTTTGGTCATATCCACCCATTATCTGTGTTCATCTCCCTCCCACTCCCACAAAACTCCCTCCTCCCAGGAAGTGCTCCTTTCACTTTCATGCAGGACTGTCCAAGTATGATTAGACTTTGGATAAGCACAAGTGGTGGATTATCTACTGTACTGTGACATCTTACCATTGGCTACTCCACAGGGGAAAACATTTCTCCTCCCCTCAGCAACCACTGACTTTCAATGCCTACATAAGGAGGGGGTGGGCTTCAAGAATCCATCCCCTATTCAAGATGTTTAAGATGGCACATTGACTACCAAGTCAGTCCAGGTCCTGTACAGATGACCACACGGCTTTGAGTTCAGGACTATGGTGGCCGTGTCACTTCCAGAAGACAGTTGTCACAGCACTCTCTTGCATCTTCCAGCTCCTACATCCTTTTTTCTGCCTCTTCTGTGATGGTCCCTGGCTTTAGAGGGTGTGATGCAGATGTCCCATCTAGGGTTAAGCACTCAACAGTCCCTGTCCTCAGCACTTGGACCAGTTATGAGTCCCTACATTAACTGTTGGCCACTGCAGAGAGAAGCTACTCTGAGTAATACTGAGACAAAGCTATAAACTATAAAAGCTATAAACACAGGCATCTAGAAGAAGCTTGATAACTCAACTATGTAACAGAACATCAGTAGTAGGTGTCCATCTGTGAAGTCGATGACCTCACCAGCCTTTTGACAAGGTTTCCAGTGTCACTAGTGCTGCCATCCAGGAGACCTTCACATCCAGTACTTACTTGTAGTTACTTGGTTTCCTTTTTAAAAATTTATTTTTAATTTTCTTCTAGAGAATTTCATAAATGAGTACTGTATTTGTATCATGCCTCTAACTCCCCCTTCCCCCAACTCCCCTTACTCTCCTTCCTCCCTCCAACTTCACCCTAACTCCCTCTCCTCCCTTCAACTCCCCCCACTCTTCCTTCTTCTTCTAACTCCCCCCACTCCCCCTCCTCCCCCCAACTCCCCCTAGATCCCCCTCCTCCCTCTAGCTCCTTCCTCCCCCTTTTCCCTCCAACTCCCCCCAGCTCCCCCTCCTCCCTCCAACTCCTTCTGTGTTCCTTCTACTCCTCAAATTCATCTCACTAGCCTTTAATTATTATTGACACATGTATTTATACATATACATTTATAAAAACAACCTGCTGAGTCTGTTTATCATTGCCCATATGTACATGTGTTTAGGGCTGGCCTCTTGTGATTGGATGACTTGTCAGAGGGCCTATTCCTGAAGAAGACCAAGTTTCCCTCTCTTTGCAGCCATTAATTGCCTGTAGCTCTTCATTTAGAGCTGGACCCTTATGAGACCCTGGCCAACAACTTGGGGTTTGTCATGCCTGGTACCTGGAATTTTGTTAGCCTTTTGGGGGAGCTTTGTCAGCCCAAGTGGCATAATTAAAACTACACACAAACACACACACACACACACACACACACACGGATTGTATGTAATTTTAGGTAAATTTAAAACAGCATGATTCCGTATGACTTTTTCTATCATCCTTAGTGTAATTTATCTCCTTCCTCAATTAAACCTGCTGCCATTTCCCCATATCTGCTGTTCCCCATATCTGCCATTCCCCATATCTGCTGTTCCCCATATCTCCTGTTCCCCATATCTGCTGTTCCTCATATCTGCTGTCCCCCCACATCTGCTGTTCCCCATATCTGCTGTCCCCCCGTATCTGCTGTTCCCCATAGCTGCTGTTCCCCCATATCTGCTGTCCCCCCATATCTGTGGTTCCCCATCTCTGCTGTCCCCCCGTATCTGCTGTTCCCCCATATCTCCGGTGGTATCCCCTCTGTCCAGTTATTCCTCTCAGTAGCAATCCTCTCCTTGTGCTACACTGACTGTCTTTACTTGCCTGGTTTCTGCACTTAGTCCAGTTTATAAACTCATGTTTGAAGATTTGGATCAGCAAGACTATGTGACATTTGTGCTTCTGGGTCTGGGCCACCTTACTCAATATATTTTCTAGTTTCATCTATTTATCTGAACGTCCTTTCTTTACAGGAAGAGCATCCATTCTACATATGCATCACATTTTCATTATCCATCCATCAGTTGAAGGACATTTAGGGTGTTTCTGTTTCCCAGCTATGCTGACTAGAGCAGCAGTGGACATGGCTGAGTAGGTATCTGCAGAGTAGGATGTTGAATCCTTTAGGAACATGCAGAGAAGTGGAGTAGCTTTACTCTCAGCTTTTTGAGAATCCTCCACACTGATTTCTAGAGTGTCTGCAGCAGTTCGCAGTCGCACCAACAGAGACCGAGGGTCCTCTTTCCCCACATCCTCACATTGGTTGTGGGCTGTTTTCTGATTCAGCAGCTTGTTTGTGTTTTCCTGAGTGTCACCCTGTTTCTAGCTACTATCATTTTGTGGGAAATACCATTTTGGTTTATCATGTTGTTTGTGTTTTCATCCTGAGTCCTGAGAGTGGACTTCTTCCCTTGGTTTGTGAGTCTGATGTGCGCAGGGCTGTGGAACCATAAGGGGTCTGTTCAAGATGTGGAAGTCCTACTGCATTTGGGCTTTATGGAGAGAGTTTAGAAAAGGATGGGGAGTGGGAGGCAGAGAGGGTCTTTCAGGAAGACTGGAGAGGCTAAGGGATGGCCCCAGGTGCCTTCTCACCCAAGGCCACGCAGGGGAGGAGAGATAGGAAACGTCTCCTGTTTTCTTAGGGAGATACAAAGGAAGATATCATCCCAAGGCCAAGGTATGCTGGGATATTGAGAGTTGCCAAGGACAGTGGGGGTGGGGGGGGAGGTTTAAAGGTACAAAGACTTCAGAGAATTTATTTCCTAGCAGCCCTGGACCCCCTTGAAGGTGTGCATGCTCACTAGTTTAAGTGCCACCAGTGTCCCTCAGTAGCATCAGCTGAGGAGGCCAGGTCACTAAGAGCATAATAAAGGGACTGACTCAAAAGATCATGTGATTCAAGCTGGGGAGGAGGTCGGGGGGGGTGAGGGTCAGAGGTCGATCTGTGGACTGAAGCTCTCAGTGAGGGAGAGAATGTTGCAGTATAGGACAAAATTTTGTGCTCACACTTTTGTAGGAGCTTGGGTGTGTAAGGATGAAAGTCTTGGGGGTGAACACCACCAGGCCACTTGAGCTTCTTAGGAGAGGAAGTTCACCTGCATCAGTTCCGATGGCCCCAGCTCTGCCCTAAGTTATGGAGGGGAAGAAGGAAAGAGAAACCAATGGTCTCCTTCCTCACCCATCTCCCTCTATCACAGTGGGATGCAGGCTCAAAATGGTGGCCTGGTGGAATGCTCCACCTCAGGCCTCTTGGTAGCATCTGTGCAATGGACAGGTCTCTATTCCTTGTAATTGAGGTGTCTTTGAAGGGGTGTTTGTTATTATCATTGTTGTCTGTGTGGACTTCACACATCTCAGCTCTCGGGTAGCTCTTCTGAACTTGCCATTTTTTGCCTCTTTCTCTGTCTACTCTGTCATGCCTTGTATGGCTCAGTTCATGGGGAAGTGAGTTCATCTGTAAATCTAGAGTAGTATCAGAAATGAGATTTTCTAACATCCTAGCCTCTGGAAGAGAGATGCTCCATCAGAAGTCTCTGGAAGAGAGATTCTCCCACCAGGAGCCTCTGGAAGAGAGATGCTCCATCAGGAGGAGCTTATGGAGAGAGATGCTCCCACAGGAGCCTCTGGGAGAAAGATGCTCCATCGGGAGCCTATGGAAGAGAGAGAGACAGAGAGACAGAGAGACAGAGAGAGAGAGAGACAGAGAGAGAGAGAAAGAGAGAGATATGCTCCACCAGGAGCCTCTGGGAGAGAGGTGCTCCACTAGGAGCCTCTGAGAGAGAGAGAGAGAGAGAGAGAGAGAGAGAGAGAGAGAGAGAGATACTGCACCAGGAGCATCTAATAAGCTGTCCTTTATACTTGCCTGTTGGAGCTCATCCTGCTTATCCTGCATCAGGCTTTCCATGTTTTGGGCTGAAACCTTCCTTGGCTTGGTGGTCCTTTGGGATAGCAGAGGGACATATCTGGGGTGCTGATTCTGCCTCAGCTAGCATCCCTGCTCCCCACTAGCCCAGCATGGTGCTCCGACAGGCAGCTGATGGTGCTCCTACAGGTAGCTGCTTGCCCATCCTCAAGCTCAATTTGTGCCTTGGGCAAACTGTGGTTTTCTGAGAATTTGTATCTTCAATGGCTACAGCAAAAGCAGCCAACTGTCCGGGTGCAAGATAGACAAATCAGGTGGTAAATTCACAGTAGCCCTGTCCAGGTAGAGAGCAGCCCGCCCAAGCTGCATGGCACATGATAACTATTGGGTCAGGAAGGGACAGGACATGCATTTTAGATAAGAGAACAAAAGTGGTTTCCAGAAGATTATGAATAAAGAAGGTTTCAAGGAAGCTGAGTCCCCCAAGGATAGTGTTCCCAATTCTGGCAGGGGGACATCGTTAGTATTTTTGACTGAGTTCCCAGGGACTGGGGGCCATGTAAGGGCACCAGGAACTTCCTATGCATGTGAACATTTTATAAACTCTCCAAGAGTCTTTGATTACTTTCTCATCTTCTTCTGTTTCTGAGGCGGACTTAGAAGATGCCTCTTTAATATTTATTTATTGTGTGTTGACAGAGATATGGGTGGAGGAGATGATCAGGGAACTTTTTGAACAAACTACTGCTGAGCTAATCTATTGAAAACAGGATCCTGGTGATACAAAGGTCTTGTTTCCAAGTCTCAAGACAACACACATTGCATCATGGATTCCTTCTTGTAAGTGTCTTCTCAAGGTCACTCCAGCCTCAGCTAATCACTCTTCCCCTTGACCTACTGCCAGCATCTCACTGTGACTCACTAGAGCCGTCTGCTCTCCTTTCTTGCTCACCTGCTGCTGAGGGCTGGTCAAGAAGATAGGAGAGCTATGTTGCTGTTTCAACGGTCAGCATGGGGCCTTGAAGCTCTACTGCACACAGGAACTCAGTCTGGCATCTTCCTGTTACCATTCGCCCTGACTCCGCCCCCCTCTTCCATCTCAGCATCTGCTCTCGAGTCTTCCTAGTGTTATATGTCATCTTTCTGGCTCAACATCTCTGGATGCCCTTTCCTGCTCTGCTTGGCTCCAAGCAAAGGCACCATCACACTCACAGATCATCTCTCCAGCTGGGATCTTGACAGGTTCACTTCTTGTTGGATACCTATTCTTTTCTATGTTCAAGCTCTTGCTTTCTCAAACCCCATGTTTCCTTCCCCAACTTCTTCCCTGCAGGTGATGGGCAAGCAAGGCTTAGGATGCCAACAGCAACATCTGCTCTTGTTAGGAAGACTGTGTTGATGCTTGTTCAAGCTCACAGTGGGGCTGCAGCCACAAACCTCCCCTTCCAGCCCCTCTATCAGACTGTGCAGTCTTGCTCCTACCCTCCAGCCTCCGACTGCATCATTAGAGATACCCGATGTCTTGCCAGATTCTGGAGGTATGATGTCTGTTCTTCTGAGGCAATCCTGATGCTGACACACACAGCCTGTGTTTGAGGGTCAGTCCCAATGGCAGCCCCATCAGGGATAACTGTGTAACTTTGGACTTTCAACATATTTCCTTGGATGCTCACTTTCCTCATCTTTTAAATACAGAAGGCAGCGACTAATCCAGAGTGTTTGGGACGATGGAGGAGGTGTTAGAGATGAGCAGGTGTCACCTAGGATGAGCTTTGTTCTCCATCCTTCATCTGACGCTTGTGATGCTCACAGGTCAAGGTTTTATTTCCCCGTTTGTGGATTTTTCACGTCGTCTTCATCAGCCTCGGCAAACAGATCTTTTGTCTTGGCACACAACTCTCACACATTTTCACTCTCTGCTCTGCATAGCTCTCCGCACAGATGCTCTGAGTCACGCACACTCAGGAACTTTCATGCAGACTCCATCCCCTAGTGTCAAGGAGCCAGCTGGCTGTACAATAGAGGGTCAGGACAGAGATTGTTTCCTCCCTTAATGCCTGGTCCTTTGTCTTGTTGGCAGGTTCACTGACACCACTTTCTGTAGGTCATGCCTTTGCTCTGAGCCCCCACCATAGAAGGCCTTTGGGATTTACAGTCCTTTGATGAGTTTTCATTTATATTGCTAATTCCCTGGTTTAATTCTTTGAGTTCTGGTCCTTGGCACAAAAGCCAATTAGCTCCTTGCTCTTTCTGCCCAGAAAACTTCGCCCACTAGCCCTATCCTTGCCTGTGTCCCTTCTTGGACGATGCCTTTTAGTACTTCCTGGGCTGGGTGGACTAGACCTGTGTGCCTGAAGTCCTCTCATCTCTCCCAAGTGTACATAGCTATAGCAAGTCTCTGACCACTAGAGGTCACACCCTTCTGGATGGCTGAGGAGTATCTTAGTGTCTAGGAAAATATGCATTTATCCCAAACCATGTGTGGTGGTTTGAATATGCTTGGCCCAGGAAGTGGCACTATTAGGAGGTGTGGCCTTGTTGGAGGAAGTGTGTCACTGTGGGGATGGGCTTTGAGACTCTCTTCCTAGCTGTGTGGAGACAGCAGTTTTCTCCTATTTTGCCTTTGGGACAAGGTACAGAACTTTCAGCTCCTCTTGCTGCATGCCTGCTCACATGCTGTCATGCTTCCTGCCATGATGATAATGGACTGAACCTCTGAAAGTTTAAGCCAGCCCCAGTTAAATGTTGTTCTTTATAAGAGTTGCCTTGATCATGGTGTCTCTTTATAGCAATGGAAACCCTAAAACACCATGTTTATTAAAATGAAAGTTACATTTAATAAACGGCCTTTATGGATGCTAATCTGTGACGCTCATAAGTTAGGTGATGTTATCATGCTTGCTGGTATTGTAAGTGGAAGCACTTTTTACTATCATCCTGGACCACCTGTCAGTTGACCGGAACAGTCTGAATAAATAATTTTCTATGAAGGGAGAATTCCTGGCAGCTACAGCCCTTTGCCTGTGTAAATGCCTGGGTGTAGCAGCATAGAGTCTCTACTGGGGAACGGTTTCACATTCTAACAGGGAAGCAGGGTGCTAGGGATGCAGAGTGCCCTGATTATGGCCCTTGTCAACTTGATACAAGCTGGAGCTATCTGGGAAGAGGGAACCTCAACTGCGAAAATGCCTCCATCAGATTGGCCTGTAGGCAAGTCTGCAGGTCATTTCCTTGATTAATGATCAGTGTGGGAGGGCTCCTCTCACTGTGGGTAATGAATGCCATCACTGGAAGGTTATCCTGGGTTGTACAAGGAAGCAAACTGAGCAAGGCCAAGGGACAAGCCAGGAATCAGTGTTTCTTTCTGATCTCTGCTTCTCTTCCTGCCCTGATTCACTGGTTCCCTTCATAATGGACTATAAGATGAAATAAACCATTTCCTCCACCAAGTTGCTTTTGATCTTGGTGTTTGTCATAGCAGTAGAAAGTATACTGGGACACAGAGCATGGGCTCCATAGTTCATCCTGTTTTTTTTACCCCCTTGCTGTGTGCTTCTCCAGGTTCACCCTTTCTGGTCCAGTCTCCTAATCCTAGCCTACTTAAGTTTTAATTCTCTGGAGACCTCCTCTCCTCGCCAACTGCTGCTTCTTGCCTGCTGAATTGGTGTATATGAAGTCCAGCTAGCCCTTTGGTGATAAGCAAAGGGTCTGGAAACAGAGCAGTGCACACTCCACACTCACGATGGACTCTGGAATCTACCGTCCTGGTTCCCAGACAAGCCCTCCATCTTGTTCTCTTGCTGACTCCCTGGCTAGCCTTTCATCTCTCCCTGGATTTTACCTTTCATACACTTGACAGCTCTTTAAGAGTGTCCAATGGTGGGAAGTTTCAGCAGGAGGGTCACTGTGAAGAAATTGTACCAAAAACACTCTGCCTGGTCACACTGAGCCATCTTATCCCCAGAGGAAATAATAAAGACGTGTCATGGCTAACCTAACGAGATGGGATTCTGGGGATGTCATTGCAACTGTAAGTGTCTGAAGGGCTCCTTGTGACCAAACTCCAGGCAGGAGTCCAGGGGCAAACTGGTGAGGGGGTTTGCCTTAAGGAAAAGTTAGGTCCCTTGGGAGCAGAGGCAACAGTGGCAGTGTGATAAAGAGCTTGAGGCAGTGCTCCCAGCTCCCTACACCCGATGTATGTACCAGAATAACTCACACACCACAGACGTCGTGTCTGTGGGACCACAGCAGCATTCTGCTCTGCAGTGTGGATCAGCGGTTCTTTAGCAGAGTGTAGGAAAGTCGGAGTCCTCAAGCTCTAACTTGCTACAACTGATGGGACTTTCCCTCCCAAGCTGCCTGCTCGCTCTCTAGAACTAATTTCTTAGGGGACATTTGGGTTCTTCCCTCTCTCTATTCATGTTAACGATGATAATTGCTGTTAATTGCCAGTTTCCAACCCCCCTTGCAGCCTTGGCAAACTCTGTTCCCCTGCCCCAGCCTTGCCTCTGCTGTGTGAGGGAATCCACACAGCTTCTATCTCTGTGACCTCTGACCTTTTCTTTCAGTCTCAGTTCAGTCTACGCTACACCTGGACCTTTGACAGCACCTCCGAGTCATCCTCCCTGTCCTCTGGCTCTTACAGTCTTCCCACCTCCTTTGAAATTTTCCCTGAGCCTTGGTGGTGGCTAAGTTTAAGTCTCAGTCTGAATTTGGCTAGCTACATATCTTTCCAATGACCGATGCCCACTGCGAAAAGAAACTTCTTGGACGTAGCTAGGTCTATGGTTATAAGCATAAATATTTTGAAGGCAATTTGATGGCAGGACCATCTAACAAAATAATAGTAGCAGTTCTACCCTAAAGCCCATGTGGTGGCTGGACTGAGAATGCCTTCCATAGGCTCATGTGTTTGAATACTTGGTCCTTGTGGGTCGAATAAAAATGACCCCCATAGGCTCCTAAGGAATGACACTGTCAGGAGGTGTGGCCTTGTTGGAGGAAGTGTGTCACTAAAGGGTGGCCTTTGTGGTTTTGGAAGCTCAAGTCAGACCATGCTCCCTTCCTGCTGCCTACCAATCTGGATGTAGAACTCTCAGCTCCTCCAGCACCGTGTCTGCCTGCATGCTGCCATGCTTGCCACCATGATGATAATGACTAAACTTCTGAGACAGGAAGCCAGTCCTAGTTAAATGCTTTCCTTTATAACAGTTGCCATGGGCTGGGCAGTGGTGGCGCACGCCTTTAATCCCAGCACTCGGGAGATAGAGGCAGACGGATTTCTGAGTTCGAGGCCAGCCTGGTCTACAGAGTGAGTTCCAGGACAGCCAGGACTACACAGAGAAACCATGTCTCAAAAAACCAAAACCAACCAACCAAACAAAAAAACTAAAAACAGTTGCCATGGTCTGGTGTTTCTTTACAACAATAAGACCCTAATTAAGACAGTCTTCATTGGTGGAAATGTTTGGAAAGGATAAGATGGGTGTGGCCTTGCAGGAGGAGGGATCAATGGGATGGGTTTTGAGATCTCAAAGGACAGAGATTCCTAGGGCTTTCCCTCTCTGCCTCCTACTGTGGATCAAGATGTGAGCTCTTAGCTGTTCCAACTTCCATACCTTTGCTCTGCCATCATACACTGTAACTCTCTGAAATCATAAACACCATTAAACATTTTATAAATCTCATTTGGTCTTGGTGTCTTATCACAGAATGATAAGTAACTAAGATGGCATTAACTTCCCTAGCCACGGGCTTTTGACCAGGATTTCAGTACCAAGTGTGGAATTCCCTCCTGAAATACAGGCCTTAAAATCCCATCCAGTTTATGTCTGTGTTAATTACTTGGTAGAAATCATGATTCTACTGAACCAGTGAGCACAACTTGCCTGGCATGCCTGCATTGTAGCATACAGGGTCTAGTTCAGGGTCTTTTCTCTCAGTAGCTTGGATAGTACCCTCTGGCACTGAGAGCCAGTAGCAACTGTGTTTCCTGCTCAGCTTGATTGAGTTCTCTAGGTTCTGAAACCAAAGTGTATGGTGAATTCAGCAATGCAGTCTTTGAAAATTAAATTAAAAATATTTATTTTCTTTAAAAATTTATTTCTGCTGGGCAGTGGTGGTGCATACCTTTAATCCCAGCACTTGGGAGGCAGAGAAAGGAGGATTTCTGAGTTCAGGCCAGCCTGGTCTACAGAGTGAGTTCCAGGACAGCCAGAGCTACACAGAGAAACCCTGTCTCAGAAAAAAAAATAGAAAAGAAAAGAAAACAAAACAAAACAAAAAACCCAAACAAATAAAAATTTAGTTCCAGAGCGAGTGGAGCCAGAGTGAACGGGGCTGGAGAGAGAAGAAAAAGTGTCTGAAGACAGATACAGTGTGCTTACATATAGTAATAAATAAATAAATCTTTAAAAAAATTTTTATTTCATGTGTATGGGTGCCTACATGTTTGTCTGTGTACCACGTGCATGTCTGGAACCAGCAGAGTCCAGAGACAGTATTGGGGCCCCTGGAACTAAACTCTTCATATAGGTGCTGGGAATTGAAATATTCCCTGGAAGATCAACAAGTGCTTTTAACCACAGAGTCATATCTCTAGTCCTTTATATTAAAGAAAACAATTTAACTAATTATTTGTATTTATTTATGTTAATTGGTAAGCCTGCTTGTATGTGTGCCACAGACATGCAATGCTCACAGAAGCCAGAAGAGGGTGTTAAATCCTTTGGAACAGCAGTTAACAAGTGGTAGTTAGCCCAAGACGTAGAGGCTGGGAATCGAACTCAGACCCTCTGCAGGAGCAGCAAGTGCTCTTAACTGCTGAGCTATCTCTCCAGCCCTAGCAATAGGGATTAACCAAGGGCAATGGCAAAGCCTGTGTTGTTTGGAGACCACCAGAAGTTTCCTGAGCAGCTGTTTAGGGAGGTTCCCTCGGGTCTGTATTACCATTTTCACTTAATAACCCATGTCTTCTGGGAGCAATGCGGTCTGCCCATTCTGGACAATAGCTCACTGGTGAGTAGGCTTCCATAGGCCTTTATATACCCTTAGTCGGATAACCCACCTCCTACCCCCTCTTCTACACTCTCTCCCCCCACTCTCTCCTCTCTTAATACCCAGTATTCCCTCTTTCCTTTCATTGTGTGTTTCACTTTATTCTGCTACATTTTTTTTTTTTTTTCCAAAACAAAGTTTCTTTGTGTAGGCCTTGCTGTCCTGGAACTTGCTCTGTAGAACAGGCTGGCCTTGAACTCAGAGACAGGCGCTAAGTTGTGAGATGCATGGTGTCTCAGTCCTGCCCTGATTCTCCCCACACTACCATGCTTCTTCCTGCTCCTCTGGACTTTTGTTTGTTTGTTGTTTGCCCTTTCTTTCTTTTTTTGGTTTTTGGAAACAGGGTTTCTCTGTGTAGCCCTGGCTGTCCTGGAACTCACTCTGTAGACCAGGCTGGCCTCGAACTCAGAGATCTGCCTGCCTCTGCCTCCCTAGTGCTGGGATTAAAGGCGTGCGCCACCACTGCCTTCCTCTGTACTTTTGATTGGCCCACAATCTGCTTTCCCCATCCCTTAATGTATACCCCCCCCCCCCACTGAAGGCTCCTTTCTAGTTTTCTAGCTTCAAATTAAACATACAGAACAGAGTTTTGAAGTTGGGATCTGCATGAGAGGAATATGTGGCCTTGTTCTCTGGGCCCAGTTAAAAACTCATCCCATGTAATTTTCTTCCAGTTCCACTCATTTACCTGCAAATTTCATTTTTTTCTTCACAGCCGAGTACTATTCCAGTGTGCACATGGACCACATTTTTCTTATCTAGCCATCTGTTGGTGGACATCTAGATTGCTTCAATTTCCTAGTGGATAGAGAAGCCATGAAATGAATTGTGAGACAAGGTTTTTACATTTTGAAGCAGGACAATTATGAAAATATTTATGTATAATACCTGCAATTTTTATTATTTTATTATTATCATTTACTGACTCAAGACTGGATTTAATCGAAACTCTATTCTCTCATCTTCATGGACATATAGAGCCTCCTTCATTTTGTGAGTACCCTAGCCAGGGGTATTGGCTTCATGGCCGTCTGCTGCAGAAGTCTGAACATCGGGCCATATGGCTGGCAGGCAGGAAACTGCATTTGGTCCAAGTTCTAACCCAACAAGCTTCTTGTCTTTGGCCATGCCACATGGTGATTCCACCCCCCAGACTCCTCATTATTCAGATGAAGTGATTAAACTAGCTTCCACATGACGCCACGTAGCAATGCCATTTTAGTATCTTCCGGCTTTGAGGTTTTCATTAGAAACTAGTTTTATTTATAAACCGGTATTACAGTTCTACCCAAATGGCAGGCGGCAATCTCCACATGCGTAGCTCTCCACATGCATAGCCCAGAGCTTCTTTGATAGCTAGGTAACCCTTCGGGTCTATGCTCAGCAGACGATGGGTATCTACTTTGTGCGCACTAAAAATGGCACACTGCTTTGAAAATCTTCCCATTTTAAAGGTGCATTTGCTTCCCTTCTCCTGGATTCTAGGCTAGCTGCGTCATTCACTATATCTCACAGTGATGTGTAAAAGGGTAAAATCCTCAAGGAAAAGGAAGAAAGTCAGCCAGGTACAGGGACACATGTCTTTAGTTCCAGCACTTGGGAGGCAGAGGCATGTGGATCTCTGTGAGTTCAAGGCCAGCCTGGTCTACACAGTGAGTTCCAGGACATCCAGAGCTACACAGTGAGACCCTGATTTGAAAAAAGCAAAAAACAAAACCAAAAACCAAGCCAACCACCACCAACAACAAAAAAGAAAGAAGTTTCTCAGTTCCAATTTTATCCTGTCTGAGTTTATGTTGATTTAAACTATGGTAACTTAGTCCAAAACTTTGGCCAACTTCAAAACGTACACATGAGGTTACCCGCAAAAAACTATTAGAGAGAATGAACTCATAAAGAGAAAAGGGTTAAGTGTCTCACAGTTTGGAGCATCTAGTCCAAAGGCATCCAACATTTTGACACTGCAGTAGAATTCCACCTACAAATGTGTAGGGTCTCTTTCACAGCCATCCTGGGATGCAAGCAGGATGCCAAGCCGGGACACCTCTGTTCTACTCAGCCATCAGCAGGTCCTGGCAAGAGCACATGGTGATGGAAAACCACTCACATGCTGGTCAGAAAGCAAAGGAGAACAGGGGTTGACGTTCCAAAGTTCCTTTCGAGGGTTTCCAGTCCTCAGTGTAAAGTCCCTAAATGGGGACTGTCATGGAGGTCGGCAACACTGGATTTAGAATGAAACAAATCTATGACGTGCTCTATAATAATCCTCACAGGTGTCTGAACTTACAGGGTGCTTTTAATTTTTGCTTAGACTTCTTTCCTATGTCTGGAAAGTGAGGGTTATGACGTCTGTGTGAAAAGGCTATGGTGAAAACTGGGAAATGGAGGCAACCAGATACAGGTACCATGTCCCTGCCCAACCATGACCCTGCCCACAGCCTCACTTACTGCACATAGTAGTCTGTTTTTCCCCCCAATGCCACAATTGAAGCATGCCGACTCACAAGTCAAAGCTAAAGTCATGTTCTAGTGGCTTTATTTTGTTGTTTTTTGGTTTTTCAAGCTAGGGTTTCTGTGTAGCCCTGGCTGTCTCGGAACTCACTCTGTAGACCAGGCTGGCCTCAAACTCACAGAGTCTCAATGTCCTGAGTGCTGGGATTAAAGGTATGTGTCACCACACCTGGCTGCTTCAGGGACTTTTAAGCATTGAACACTTTAGATCCTTCTTGGGGAAATGGAGGTTTGCAAGCCACATTCCCATGGATACTAATGTAATTTGAACCGCAGAGAAATCTAGATTTCCTACCATATAGTTTCATGCTACTTTCTTGAAAGTACTTTTTATTTTCTTTGAGATATTGTCTCACCTCTCTGTCCAGTTTGGCCTCAAACACTCAAGCTTCAGTGGTCCTTCTGCCTCAGTCTCCTGAGTAGTTGGGCCACCAGGTGGACAGCAGTGTACCTGGCTTGAAAGTACCAAGTGTGTAACAACTTAACAACTCCTAAAAAAGGCATTTTTGGCATGCCACTAGTTTTAGTTAGAGGTTAGTCTCAATGACTTTCTTCAACGTAAGAAAGCAATAAATGACAAGTACAAACAGAAACCCTCTCCCTCTCTCCTTCCTCCCTCTCTTCCCTCCTCTTCCATCTGTGTCTGTGAGACCCAATTCTTTCACATTCAAATGCTGAAGGAAACTCAAGATCTGTATGGAAGGAGAAAAGCTTTGTAGGTCCAAATTACTTACTCACATGCAAGTGTGGCCTTGGGACTGTCACAGTGGAACATATCAGAGGCTGGGTGGCCCATTTTGCTGACTGTTGTCTGTAAGTCAGTCAGAATGAGATTGCCCAAGGTCATTTATTTATTTATGTGAAATATTTTAAGTCCATCCACTGAGAAGTAGGTAGACCTTCATTCCAGCTATGGCTGCAGGTCCCCAAGGTCTGGATATGACATGGCTTACTTCCTCACCCCACCATGGCCCTGCCAACTGCATCATCAGCAGTCATAAATGTCTTTCCTGTGTAAGGAATTCCTCAGAGGCCATGGGTCTATTAGCCAGAGCTTACAGGGCTTCTTGAGCATCTGACTTTAGCTGAAGCAGCCATTGTTGTGGTAGCTCTTCCTAATGCTCCCTTGTACCACAGACTTGATCCCCTCACTGGGTCTGGCTGATAAAAAGCCAGTAGTTTCCCATCTGTTATTGCTCTGCATTACTAGGCAGAGGGCGCTGTCATGAATTTCCTGAGAGGAAGGGACTTTTTAGCAAACAACTCCAGCGTTGCCCTGCATTGGAAGTTCATTCTGAACTGGTAGAGATGACAGCTGTCCACAAGGACATTTGTTGGCTAATGCAGTGTGGTGCTACACTCTCTGGTGGCAAAGCTACTGCGCTCCATACCTGAATTCTTGAATCCTGATTCTTCCAATCCTGCTGACCCTTGACCCCTTCCTCCTCCTTGAGCTATAGGTGTCTGTTTTCAGGGTTCATTCGTTTCTCATACAGCCTCTATCCTTTAATGAAATTTTCACCTCATAGTCTACGTCCAGTGTGTCCAATCTGTGGCCTAAGGTCTGCATACTTTCCAGGATAGCCATGAATTGGCCCAACTCATTCCAAATAACAGTGCTTGTCATAGTGTCAACAGACTGGACACTCCTGTCAGTAGGAGGGTGCCATTGTCCTTTCTTAACTGGCAGATAAGTTTGAAATTCCTAGGTTCATAACATGCATGGTAAATGATGTTAATCCCACTGCCTCTTACACATGAGTTTAATTGCTGGCTTTCAGCCAGAGGCCTGCTTGTGTCCGTTCAGCTGACAGGTCAGTTCTTTTGCAACAGAACATCTGGGATAGGGTTTGAGATGGCGCTATTTCTCTGTGATGCTGGAGTCATAGCTGCACCCCAGTGACTTGCACAGCTGCCCTGCACTCTGACTCCCCCTGGTGCTGCTGTCTGGGCTGCAGGGCTTCTCCATGGTGCAGGCACCACCCTCCATGGTTGAGACCCCATGGCTACCTCTCATATTGTCTTTTTGATAATAACCATTCTACTTCGGTTAGATATCTCATTGCCATTTGATGTGGACTTCCCCGACATGTATTGAAATTGAACATTTTTCATAAATTAACCACTCGCATTTCTCCTCTCACAAGTGTCTAGTTATGTACCTGCCCTGCTTTGAGGTTACATTATTATATAGTTTTTTGGTCGCTAGTTTTAAAGTTCCTTTTATAATTCTTCTCTTTTTTCTCTTAGAGTGGCTGATATCAGACTCAAGGCCTCATCCACGCTAGCAAGTGCTCTTCCCCTCAGTCACACCTCCAGCTCTCTCTCCTGGCTGCTAACCTTGATGCAATGAGTGTGTTTCCGCAGCCCATGGGCCCACTCTTCTCTGCTGCTGACTGATTCCTTTGCAGTGCAGTGACTCCTTAGCGTATCTGACACCATCTGCCCACGTTTGTTTTGGGTTCTTAACCAGAAAATCCGTTCCCAAACCAACATCTTGAAATGTTTGCCCTGTGCTTTCTGCTGGTGGCTTTATAGTTTCAGGTTGGTCTTTCCAGCTTTGAAGAAAATTGATTCCTGTCTCATCGGGTTATTCTCTATAATTGAAAGGAGCTCAATGTGCTTTCCGAAAATCCAGCAACTATTTCCCAAAGAAAACTAAGACAATTTATCCCCAGCCTTTCCACTTGTATCAACACAGGAGGGTTTCCTAAGGTTTAATGGTGAATATCTTGAGAAAAGGAACACATTAGATTTGTAAGGTTAGGTTTTGCTTTGATTTACTTGGAATTTAAGCATCTAGGAGAAACACATTTGAAAAGCTCCATGCTTGTTCTGCATTATGGTATGCGTGTCTTCATTCCATTTTTCTATTATTTGGAGATGCATCTTTGGGGATATGGACCATATTAAGTACCACATTCTTAGAGAAGGAAGAGTATGCCGGTGGGAGGCAGTTCTGCCTTGTCTGCTCTTCTGTGTCTTCCTGGATGGCTACAGGGCCATCTCTGCAGGCTCTGTGTCATAGCACAGTCAGGAGACAGCCCCACCTCACCCATTTGCCCTTTCACTTGAACCCCATCCTTTCTCCTGTCAAAAGAACTTTCCAGTGCCCTCCAATCCTGATTTTCCAGGGGGAGACTTGACATTAACATTTGACAGTGTAGTCTTAGTTTCCTGTTCTTGGCTATATCTACATTAAGCAATGGTAAAGACAAATGGCTGGCTGCAAGGATTCCAGTGGTCACTACCACCTCTGTCCTGCTCTGTGTCTTTCCCCTGTGAAGGCTGATAATTCTCTGGGGTGGCCATAGGAGACATAGGTTTCCTCTTTTTTTGCAGGAGAGAGAGGGAACGTGGAACAGAGAATGACAATTGGAATCATGTCCTATGCAACATAGGTCATTTTCCAAAGCCATATATCCAAGTTTTAGTTTATTTCTGGTATTTATTTATTTATTTATTTATTTATTTATTTATTTATTTGAGATAGTCTCATTAGGTAGCCCTGATGGTCTGGAATTTAAGATCCTCCTACCTCAGCCTTCTAGCTGTTGAGATCATTGGCATGCACCCCATACCTGGTATAATATTTAAGGTTTTTTTTTTAAAGGTATGACTAAAAATTTATTTCCTAACAGGTAATTTTTCTACTGCTTCAGTATTTTCCTCTCAGAAAACACAAGTTTTAGACTAGATCACTTGGCCCTTTCACTTCTTGTATCCTCTTAGTTCTGAATGCTTTCACCCCCTCCTCTTTTAATTTACTTTTATATATATGTGAGCTATCTTCAGACACACTAGAAGAGAAAATCATATCCCATTACAGATGGTTGTGAGCCACCATGTGGTTGCTGGGAATTGAACTCAGGACCTCTGGAAGAGCAGTCAGTGCTCTTAACTGCTGTGCCATCTCTCCAGCCCCATGCTTGCACCTCTTAATGGCTAGTGTCCTCTTGGATCTTCATTAGGCTCACACATTCAGCCTGAACACCATCCTTTGTGGTTTTGCCTGTCTTTCAGCAAATCGCCTTTGTCTGCCCCCATAGCTGATCTGCTTCCGACTGACTGATCGCAGAGCTGCCTTCCTTGGAAGCACAGGGAGGGAATCCTTGACCTTCCTACTCTAGGTCACTTTGTGAGGCTGATGCTGGCCATCTTGCTTACAGAAAAGCCTTTCTTCTTTCTTTTCTTTTCTTTTCTTTTCTTTCTTTCTTTCTTTCTTTCTTTCTTTCTTTCTTTCTTTCTTTCTTTTTAGGTACTTTGACCATCTTTGTAATAGAGGCATCTATGAGATGAAAAGGAGAGACTAGGTGTCAGAGATCATGGCTGCCCCAAGCTGCTTGCACCTAGTGAAAGATCCCTGGTGAGGTACATTGGAGATACCAAACAATGGCTTTCTTCATTTTGTCAGACTTGGGTTTCTGCAGCCTGCCCAAGGGCATTTAATGATTTATGCTTTTTAGGGATGGGACCCATGGGGCATATGCCCCATTACTCCTGAGAGTGTTCAGAGCAGGTGGGAAGAGTGGAGACCCATAAGGTGGCCTCTCTCCCTGTGAGGTCAGAGGCTGAGACACCATTACCTCTCTGTTTCAAGCTAGACGGTAGGTCTCTGTGAGAGGTAATGGAGAGTCTGGATCTACACTTCCACAGCATGTCAGGAAGCGGACACAATCCAGCCATGGAGAAATACTGTGTGCTTGCTCCAAGATGTCTTCAATGTCTGTGGGTGTGTGAAACCAGGATGTGGTTATGCACAGATCTACTTGTGTTCTTACGTGCCTGGGTACAGATGCACTAGGGAAGGGCGAGTGTTGAATTTGGGTTTGCCTAGATTAGTCTATGACACGTATTGAAGACATAAAGGATCACACTCCTTCACTTATATCACTTAGAAGCCACCAGATGCCGTCCTTCCTATCCTTTCTATCGGTTTGTTCCCTTTTGAAATCCAGCAGAAGGCGGATTGGCCCAGTGTCCACTGGAATGCTCTTTTGGAGCATGCTTCACTGTTTTCTTTAAAGCTTTTGGAAAGCCTTGTGAGAGAACCACTGGGAGTTCATCACAGATTATTTGTAGAAAGAATTCTTCAGGGAAATGGGGGCTTGGAGGCACTGGCCAAAGTTTTCCTTTGTAAAAGTAAACAAGGCTCCATTTTCTCTGCTAGTCACACATCATCTTCCCTCTGCCTTTTAATCGTCCTGCAAATGGACTCACAAGGTCTGGATGGGCAGGCACAGGGCCATTTCTGTGCGTGGATCCACACAGGCCCTGTGTGGAAGCTCAAAGCCCTGAGGGAGGCAGGCTCTGAGGGCATCCAGGGTCAGGTCCAGATCTGGAGTGCTGCTTGCTGTTTCATGTCTCCTCAGTGATCCAGATAAGCACATGGGGCTCCTGCTCGGTTGCAACGGTCTTGCTAAGCTGTGTGTGTGTGTGTGCAGGTGTGTGTACAAATTGTGTGTGTGTGTTTTGTAGGTCAGTGAAAACAGAGACCATCGTCACCACTCCATCAGAAAGTGGAGGTTTCTGTCCCATATAGCTGCCCTTCAGACTGTAGAGTTAAGTCCCCAACACTCGGCCTGTGAGCTCTGAGGCCTGCTGGGAATTGCAGCAATGTCCTGTGTTTAACTATCTAGGGGCAGCAAAGTTCCTTAACTGTGAGTGAGGGAAGGGTGTGTCTCCTTTTGTGTCCCGGCAGAGTCACCCCCTTGTTTCTCGGTATCCCCCAGGACACTCTGATTTTAGCCTCTGTGGGCCAAGCAGGAATTTCTTTCTGTGCAAGCAGAGAGAAATTTTGAGTAGCACACAGTTCTGCCTTGACCAAGCAAAGTTTAGAGTCAGATTGCTTTGTCCCATGTGTATCTCTTAAGGGAAGGAGTGGCCCTCTGCAGATTTCCATAGCTCTGGGGACCAACAGTTGAGTGATAACTTCACTACCACTATACTTCCAAAGCCTTGCTTTCTGCCCTCCTCATCCTTCTCACAAAAATGTTTGAGCTCATTCCCCAGGCCATGCTTTGTGGGACAGGATCGTGTGGGTGGAGCGCTTGCACACCACTCAACCCCTCCAGTCACTCTCAGAACTCAGTGTGTAAGTTCCAGGAGCTGAACAAAGGGAAGTACCTGATGTCTCTGGCCCTAGTGTTACAGTTGCCTTCGTAGATGGGATTCTACTTTTCGTAGTTTTAGTTGTTCAAGGCCAACCTTGGTTTGATTAAAAGCTAGGGAAAGTTCCAGAGACCAATAATCTATGAGATTAAGTTCCATATCATCCTGGGCAGTGGTGACAACTCCCTGCAACATCCCACTTTGTCCCATGTAGACCTGTGTCATCTTCCCTTTGTCCAGCCTCTTCACAGGGTTGTGGGTACCATCTCACTAGTCACAAGGTGACTGGATTGACCATAGCAGTATCACAATGCTGCCTTCGAGACAAATCAAACTTTATCACTGTGGTAGGAGCTTTAAGAGGTAGGGCCTGGTGACTCAGAAGTATCAGGTGGGGTTGTTTTCCTCCTCTAACTTGAGTGTGACCTCTGCCTTGGAGCTTTCTCAGAACTGGCCACTTCATTTTTGTTTCTGACCAGTTTTAAAAGTATAAATATGTTCTGCATGTCTTGGTTATAGATTATTGGCTTATAAGTTATTGGGTATGATTAAAATTTTGTAACTTTAGTAACAGAAAGTTGGCTTAAAACTGGTAACTCAGGGTTGTAGTCATTCTAAACAGTAACACGTGGCATGAGCCAACCCAGGGAAATAGGTCTCTAAAGATATGTTTGAATTGGGTAATATTTTATGTAATTCTTTCCTAGAAACCAGACTTATAAAAGATAGGATTTAGGGTAGTGTATCTTTGGTAAGGTATTAGAGGCTGCACTGTCATGTGTTTGTGTGCAGGAACTGGCAACCAAACTTTGTAGCATGGGAGTGAATCACTTGATGATTTTGGAGAGACTGAATTGTTGGAGGTTTGAGTTTTGATTTCCAAAGTTATGGTTGTACTCTGGTGTTGCAAGGGAAATTTTAAAATTATAGTTAAACTGCCAGTGTTCCATTGGCTGAAGTTTGCAGTTCAATCACAGGTTCAGGATTCTAACTCACACATATTTGTAATTAAGAAAAAAAACAGCAGGTGGAGATTGTTGCAAGATTTGCAAAGAGTTGTTAAGGCTATAGAACTTGTGTAGGTATTGCAGCCTGGCTTACCTACTCTAGTTGCCAATCCAGGAAATGCTTATAGAATTATTATGGATTTAGAGAATTGTTCTTTTACTGTTTCTTTGCATCCTGGTGACTGGGAGGTTTGCATTTAGTAAGAAAGAACCCATGAAGCAATATCATTGGAAAGTTTTGCCTCAAGGAATGGCTAATAGCCCTACATTATGTAAAAAATTTGTTGCTGCTTCAATACAAGAAGTTAGGACTTTGAATCTTTCAGTGTATATTATCCATTATATGGATGGATATTTTATTACCTCATCCTCTGAGGGAGTTTTACTACAAGGCTTTGCTCTTCTCATACAACGGGCTTTAAAATATTGGGGAGCAGTTGTTGCTCCAGAAAAGATTCAAAGACAATATCTTTTTCAATATTTGGGACATCAATTATATCCTAAACAAATTGTGGCACAGAAAATTCAAGTAAGAAGATAATTTACTTACTTTAAATGATTTCCAAAGGTTAGGAGATACTAATTGGCTAAGACCTCATCTTAAGCTTACCACAGGAGAACTTAAACTTCTGTTTGATATTCTCAAGGGAGATGCAAATCCTAATTCTCCTCAACAATTAACTGATGAGGGACTAATAGTTTTGCAGAAAGTAGAGGAAGCTAATAGCTAACAACAGACACATTGTATAGCCTGCGATCAGTTGTTGGCTGTCTGCATCCTTGCTACAGCTCATGTGCCCACAGCAGTCCTTTGGCAAAAGAGGCTATTAACGTAGATTCATCCTTCTTCATCTCCAAGTAAAGTTTTAACCTTCTATTATGAAGATGTTGCTGTGTTAATACAGAATTGTAGAATAGAATCAAGAAAATATTTTGGGAAAGAACCCGATGAAATATTTATTCCTTATTCCAAACAGCAATTACATTGGTTATTGCAAACTACTGATATTTGGCCTATTGTATGCACAAACTTTTCACGGAAAATTGAGAATCATTATCCAAAACATAAGTTGTTGCAATTTGCCTCTATGCATGCTTTTGTATTTCCTGTAAATTTACATATGCAGTCCATAGAAAATGCACTTACTGTATTTGCAGATGGCTCATACAATGGGAAGGCAGCATATGTGGTTGGATCACATGTTTATTTTCTTGAGTTTCCCCCTGCTTCAGCACAAGTAATTGAACTACATGCTGTATCTGCTGTTTTTGAAATGCTAAAAAAAATCAAGCTTTTAATTTATATAATGATAGCCAATATATAGCTCATGGTTTACAATTACTTGAAACTGTTCCTTTTTTAGATACTGCTAATTCTCAAATTTTGCAATTATTTATGCAAATACAACTCAATTTAAGAGAACATACAGTTCCTTATTTTGTAGGACATTTAAGAGATACTAGATTGTCCAGACCCTTTAGTGCCACAGCAAATTTGTATACCAAGAAGGTTATAGACCTTACACAGGAACAATTGGCCAAACAATCTCATTCTTTACATTATCAAAATAGTAATAGCTTGGGACCACAATTTGGTATTTCTAGAGAATGTGCATGTCAGTTGTAAACACTTGTCCTGAATGTCCTCAGTTTCTACCTGTACCACATAATGGTGTTAATCCTTGAGGACTTGTACCTAATCAATTATGGCAAATGGATGTTACTCATATTTCTGATTTTGGAAAATTAAAATATATACATGTGACTATTGACACCTTTTCAGGCTTTTTAGTTACAATTGCTTTAACAGGAGAAGCAACTAAAAATGCAATTAGTCATTGCTTGTGTTGTTTTTCTATGCTTGGTGTTCCAAATCAGATTAAAACAGACAGTGGAACTGGCTATTACAGGCATGCATTTGAGACTTTCTGTCAACAGTTTTTTAATATTACCCATATTACTGGAATTCCTTGTAATTCTCAAGGACAAGGTATTGTGGAACTTTAAAATAATATCTTCATAAAATAAAAAAGGGGGAGTTATATCCCTGTACACCACAAAATTATTTAAATCATGCTTTTTATTTTAGAATTTTTAAAATTTGGATGCCAAGGAGCTCTCTACTAAGTGTCTATGGCACCCTAGAGCTAGGCATACTTATGCCTAGGTGAAATGGAAGGATCCACTTGCAGGCATGATCCAGATAAGGTACTTTATATGGGGAAGAGGGCATGTTTGTGTGTTTTTTCTGCAGGATGCTGCAGGAGCATGCTAGCTGCCAGAGTGATTGCTGTGACATGCTGATTCTGGGACAAAGAATGATGCTGACCATGAATTTGCTGAGTGCCCTGACAATGGTGATAGGAAAGCTGTATTGGACATGTGTTTCTGACCCTCCTTTGCTTGTCTAATATCCCAGATTGATCAAGCTGCCTTGCCTCAAGATTTTAGATCTTGTGGGACAGAGAATCAAAAAGAGAGAATTTATAACGACTCTTCTCTTTCCTTTAATGAGACCAGTTATTCTGACTCAATCATGGACTGGTATAGAAATCAACCCAATATTGGAAATGACAGTCTTCATTTGGAAGGCTGGCTCTGGACATTTTTAGAGACATATTTGGAAGTTAGCTGTAATTCTCTATGATATGTTAGCAAGAGATAGAATTGGGACAGGATCTAGACTTTGAACGAGTGTTATTGCATGTGTTAAATAAAGCTCCTAATCTTTTATTAATTGGCCATGTTAAAATTACCTATGTTTCTTCTACAGTATTCAATGTAAGTTGTATTGATTGCACACTTTCTAGTTGTGTTAGTGTGTTGAAACACTGGCATGTCTGTTATGGTGGCCTAGCAACCAGCTTTTGTTCTATTGCCTGTATTACAGGACCTTGGTATTCTGAAAAAGGCTTGCAAGTACTGGAAAAAGTGAGTCAGATTTAAGCTGAAGTATAAGAGTAGTGGGCTTGATTATCACTGGTATAGCAGCTTTGATTACATTAATAGCTAGCGCCACTGCTTCTGCAATTGCTCTAACATGAGAAGTTAAGACAGCTACTTTTGTTAATCATGTAGCAAAAAATGTTATTAATGTTCTGAGCATTCAAGAGAATTTAGATAGGCGTTTGGAATAACAGACTGATGCTCTTTATGATACTATTCAAATTATTGGAGAGGAGGTTCAGGGTTTAAAAGTAAGGAACAATCTCGAATGCCATGCCAAATACCAATGGATTTGTGTTACTTCTAAATTTTACAGTGACAGTCATTATAATTGGGAAAAAGTTCAAAGACACTTACAGTATATTTGGTATAATTCTAACACCTCTCTGTATGTTTTAGCTTTGTATACTGAGATAATGAATTTAAAGAATGCTGCTCTGCTGAGCTTTGATGCTGCTGATATTGCTGGGAACACTGTCCTTGGCCTGAGGTCAGTATTTCCATCCTGGTCAAGCTTCAAGAATGGCATGTATAGCTTGAGCATGCTAGCCCTTCTTGTCCTGGGAATACTTTTATTCCTGCCCATAGTGTTAAAGCTTGCATTTAACAACGTCAACATGTTGGCAGCCAAAGTACATGGCTTGAAACTAAGAATGGACCCCCAAAAAGAGTTAGCAGTCAGAGATGGGTAAGTTCTGTACAGAGCCTTACCAACCTAAGACAGAAATACATTGCCTTTGATAATATATAGTCCATCACGGGTAAGGAAGGTATTGTAGTCAGAACAAAGGGGGAGATGTGGAGAGCTTTTGGGGTCTTGTGACAAGCTTAAGAACCTGACATTTGGCCAAGGACAAAGAAACAGGCTTCAGGCAGGAATCTGACATTAGGTCAAGGACAAGGAAGTGAGCTCAGGCAGGAATCTAATTTTAGTCAAGAACAAGGAAGTCAGTTCAGGTAGGAATCTTCATCTTAGGGTAGAACAAAGAAGTAGGCTTTAGGCATGAATATGACTTTGGGCTAGGACAGGGAAGTAGGCTCAGATATTTTGGTCATCCTGATAAGTCTTTAGAAACAGTGATCATGGGAATGATCATGGGACTTTGTTTACTGCCTTGTTTGTTCCTTGTTTATTGTATTTCTTGTTCCTCAACCTAGAACTGACCAGATTGCTTGCATGTAATTAAAATGGTATAAAAAATGGACTGAGAAAAAGTAAAGCTGCCTTCAGTCTCAGAATGACTGAGGCCATGCTGTAGTATTCTCTAATTGTTTCATTTCAGTCTTCACTCCTGCCCTGGAGAACCTGTTGACTGACTGAGCGGGCTTGGTCACAGTGGGAACCTAGTGAGTTGGGTGAAGAGATCACGGAGCTCTGAGTCAGAGCTCCACAAGATAAAAGCAGGTGGGCCATTGCTCACCATTGCTGGCCAGCCTGCCAGGGCTGAGAGAACAAGGGAATAGTGAGGGAACATGCCATATTCTTCTTTTTAATAATTCCCATAACACATGGCCTCTGTTATTTTTCTTTGTCATGGTCTATCTTTTACACACACACACACATGCACACACACACACATACACACACACATGCACACACACACATACACACACATACACACATGCACACACATACACACATACATGCACACACACACATGCACACACACACATGCACACACACATACACACATACATGCACACACACACATGCACGCACACACACATACACACACAGATGCACACACACATACACACACATACACACACATGCATACACACACATACACACACATGCACACACACACACACATGCACGTGTGTGCACACAGCCTGTTTCTCTGGCTATTATAGCCTTATTATTTTTCCTTCTGAGATGTCCCCTGAGCCTTAGGTGCAAAAGTTGTGTTATAGAAGAATTAGCTGAAGCTAGAAACCACACTATTACTTATTTTATGAATTTCGATTGGTTGTAGTTTTCTGTAATAGTCTCTGTTTGCAAAGCAAAGTTTCTTTGTTGAAGGGTGAAAGTCATACTTACTTGTGGGAATAAGGGTAAATATTTAGAATGTAGTTAGGGATTAGGTTGGTTTAGTAAAGTGGTAGTTGTAGTCTCTTCTATAAGATCCATGACCACATTAGTCCCAGTAGTGTGCTAGGTTTTCTGTACCAGGCATGCTTTCTCTTTTGTTGGGAGGACCATAAGCCCAATTAGAGAGCTATTGGTTACTGTCATGATAGGAGTGCCACTGATGCACCCTTAGGGTTATACCATTCTGGTCATTATTGTGGCTCATAGGCATCATAACCTGATAGGTTGCTTTTCTCTCTTGGAACCTAGTGTGGCACTTTCTGATACACATTCTGATAAGATTGTGCTTGGTTTCTCCAGGCCCTGTGTCCAAAGTATATGGTGCCCACAGTAATAGGGACTTATCTTCAGCCTCTGGAAATCAACTGAAAGCAACAGCAATAGTCTATAATATTGTGGGAGTCTCTTAGAATCTTTTGACCAGCAACTCTGGAGGGGGATTTTCATGCCTGATATTGGGTGTTTTGTTAGTCTATGGCTCTTGGGGAGAGCACTGACAGCTCTAGTCCCCTCTCTGTTGCTCTTCCTCCACCATGGTCCTTTTTTATTTTCCTGGTTTCTGAGTTACTCCAGGTTATACACTCACATCTCAAGATTTGGAATTAGGGTACTATAGTTGAGAATTCTTTGATAGGTTTATAATTGTCGTTCTAAATTCTGTGTTCTGGTTACCTAGGTAATTACCTAGGTGAAATACCTAGGTAATTCTCATTGGAAAACATTTCTTTAGGACTGGTGGATTTTGGGAGGCAGTTACTGCCTTAATTTTGTATATCTTGATCACTGTATATTGTTTATGAGATCTGGATATGTAGACTTCTGTTAATTTGTTGCCTGATGTGACAGAGTAGACTGGGACAGAGCACAACATGTTTAGGCTAGGTTGGGCCTGAAAATTGGATATGGCTAAGGTGGGATGAAGTCAGGTAGGCACAGGGGACTGGGCTGGCACATAGGATGTGTATCCTGGTTCCAGCCTGGAACTTTGTGGGCAGATCTGGAGGTTGGGGAGTGTTCTTGGAGGGGAGAATCAGGTCAACTTACCTGGCTAGACCCTGGCTCAAGATGTATAGGACCTGGTTGGGCTGAGTGGTTGGATGTGGCATGCATGCAAAAGGCCAGTAGACTATGGAGGGTGCAAGCAGAGTTGTCCAGACTAGGCTGGGGCTCTGGGTGTGGGTCCAGGGCTAAATCTGGAGGTTTAGGGAATGTTTATGAGGTAGAGGATCAGATAGACTCAAGTGGTTGAACTAGTGCAAGATGAGCAGACCTGGCTGGGCTGAGAGGTTAGATGTGGTGCGATAATGTGGCTTGTCCAGCACAAATGGACAAGCAGCACTGGGTCTCGAGAATTAGTCTTTCATGGACACACATATGGACAAACCCTTCTGGGCTGCTACAGGAGGTGGGATAGTGGAGGTGTGGAAGCTTGGGGCAGAGCTATACACAGCGGTGGTCATATATGGGTATGGCCAGTGCCTACATCCAGAATGATAACTGTCCTGTTTGATCATGCTTGCTAGAATTCTTTGGAATAAAATGTGCAGTAGTTGCTTGGGAATGACTTATTCTCTAGGAGAAGTGGGGAGGGACAAGGGAGCATGTTCATGTGGGAGTAGGGTAACTGGCGACTGCCTAAAGAAACTTTTCTCCATCACAAATAGATTGCGGCTAGCTCTTTTAGATTTCCTTCTTTCTCCTTGATGGTTTCCCCCGTGATTGGGCAGGGGAAATGAGAACCCTTCTTCTAATCCTTTCCTGGGTTAGCTCCCCTCCACTTTGCTTCCATTTTGCTTGGTCACAGCTAGCTCCAGATATTGCCCTTGGCTTTTATAAAGTGTATGCTTGCTCTGTGAGGTGCACTACAGAGCCTGGACATCTAGAAGCCCTGCTTAGTTTGGGCTTAGTTTAAGCCTGTTTTAGTTTGGGTTTTATTGCTGTGAAGAGACACATGACTACAGCAACTCTTACAGAGGAAAACATTTAATTGGGGCTGGCTTACAGTTCAGAGGGTCAGTCCATTATCCTCACAGCAGGAAGTATGGCAGCATGCAGGCAGACATGGTGCTGGAGAAGGTGCCAAGAGTTCTACATCTGGATCAGCAGGCAGCAGGAAGAGACTGAGGTACACTAGGCCTGGCTTGAGCTTCTGAGATCTCAAAGCCTGCCCCCAGTGACACACTTCCTCCAACAAGGTCACACCTCTGTCTTAGTCAGGGTTTCTATTCCTGCACAAACATCATGACCAAGAAGCAAGTTGGGGAGGAAAGGGTTTACTTAGCTTACGCTTCCATGCTGCTGTTCATTATGAAAGGAAGTCAGGATTGGAACTCAAGCAGGTCAAGGAGCAGAAGCTGATGCAGAGGCCATGAAGAAATGCTTCTTACTGGCTTGCTTGCTTCTCCTGGCTTGTTCAGCTGGCTTTCTTATAAAGCCCAAGACTGCCAGCCCACAGATGGTACCACTCACAAGGGGGACCTCCCCCCTTGATCACTAATTGAGAAAATGCCTTACTGCTGGATCTCATGGAGGCATTTTCTCAACTGAAACTCCTTTCTCTGTGATAACTCCAGCTTGTGTCAAGTTGACACACAAAATTAGCCAGTACACACCTCCTAATAGAGCCACTTCCTATAGACTTTATAGATCTATGGGGACCATTTTTATTTAAACCATTAGACCTGCCTTATGCACAAAGAAGAGACAGCTCAGTTTCCATGATCTTAGCCTAAAAGTTTCAAGGTAGAAGGTGATGGAACCTTAGAGATGTGTCACATGTCGAACTAAGAACAGCAGCTATAACTTTGATTTCTTAGAGGCAAGGCCTGCTATTTACCCAGGAACAGGACTGAGGAATTCACATGGAATTGGAAGCTCATGTACGGAGGTAACATTCTGAGAAGCCATGGGGTTAGCTATTAAACTCAACTTTCTTATGCTACATCCCCCAAGCCTACCAGCATGAGTGGCTCTTTCTGCTGAGTTCTCATCAGCCTTTATCTTCAGGGAGGACCTGAAGAAGACCCAAGTTTCCTAAGTCATCCAGTTTTCTATTGCTGCAACAATGAATCCAAGGCTTGGTTCTTTATAAAGAAAAGGGAATTGGCTGTGTGGTGGTGGTGCACATCTTTAATCCTAGCACTTGGGAAGGAGAGGCAGGCAGATCTCTGAGTTCAAAGCCAGCCTGCTCTACAGAGTGAGTTCCAGGGCAGCCAGGACTGCATGGGAAAACCTTGTCTTGAAAACCAAAACCAAGAACCAAACCAACCAACCAAATAATAAGGAGCATCATTTAGCTCACAGTTCAGAAGGCTCAAGGTGCATGGGTCTTCATCAGCATTGGCTCAGCTCTGGTAAGACTTTGCAGTTGATGACATCATAATAGTGTGTTGAGAGTCACATGGTGATACAAGAAGCTGGAGGGTAACCAGGGAGGGTCAATTGTGTTCTTTCATACCAACCTCTCCTAAAAACAAGTCAGGGTCTCATGAGAACTTTATCACTTCCTCCCAAGGGCAAATCCCCATGACTTCTACCTTCTTAACGCTCACATTACTCAACACTGCCATGCTAGGAACCAACCTCACAGCACATGGACCATGGGAGCCATACTGAGACTACAAGGGAATCCTAGCCTTGGGAATCCTAGGGAATCCTTCCTAATGCCCACATACGCATGTAGCTCATACAGAGCTGGAATATCTGCTACATCAGATCTCCCGTGGAATTCTTGCCTGGCCAGCTTGTTTGCCTACTGTCCTTGCTTTTCACACATGGTGGCTTTGTATTGCTTTTCTTTGCTTGGGACCCTTGTCTTGGCCTATCCTAGCCTGGTTTCAGGTCAGCTCTGGTCCCAGATATTTTAGTGAAAATTTGCTTACTAAGAATCCAGGGTTTCAGGTTTGGTTATGGGAATTCAGAGAATGAGGATGGCTGGGACCTGAAATCACTTAGCCTCAAGTGATCTCTCTTTAAACTCGTACTTAAAAATATACATGGAAGTACTGAAAATGGCCAAAAAAGCAACACAAAACTGCCCAGGAATAGTATCAACAATTGCTAGCCTTGACCAGGACTCTCATTATCTTCAGCAACAATGAGGGAGCCAGAAGGACAATTGGGGACATTTTCATTGTTAGTGGCTCAGTTGGCCAAAGGTGGAAGAAGCCTTGGCGCTCATCAAGGTTTAAAGAAGTCATTGAGCCCAGTAGAGGCCTGAGAAGTCCCTTTCTCTGGTGGGGGTGGCTGTGTGTCTGAACCTTGCCTCCCAGCCTGCTTGCAATTCAGACAAAAGCTTAGGTTGGCTACACTGCATGTTGAAAGGCATGGTACTCCCAAAGAGCGCTGCTGCTGGCAGAGCTCAGATGAGCCTGGCTTTGCCTTTTAGGTAGAACTCTGTGTAAAAGAGCAGTCCCCAAGCGCCCCTACTAACAAGGATTCACTTACCCTCAGGATGGCAGAAAAAACTGGTTCTCTCGAATGGAGAAAGCAAGTGCCTGGCACACTGGTCATGATATTGGGCCTGGAGGGAGCTGGCTTTGCTTTTAGCTTCCCAAGGGGATTTTAGGGGACCAGGGGTCAGAGAACAGGCAAAGAGAGTGACCCCATGTAGCATACTTTTACCCATAGAGATCCTTCCAGAGGCAGTTGGATACAAACAATGAACTAATGAGAGTGGTCTAAGCTGCACACAGAGATTACAGCTGAAAAGACAATTTTTGAAATGTTAGTTTTATGGAGAAATAAGGATATATGGATTGGCATTTCATGCTTTCCATGAGCTATAAGGATATATGTTATTATTAGGTTTGCTAAGGGTGACAAGGACAATAGAGTGAGGGATAGAGGACCACAACATTATGGAGGTCATGAAGAGATGGTTTATGGAGGCACAGGCTATTTGGAGGAAGAAAGCACAACTGAGAAGAAGCAATAATCAAAGACACAACGTTTGAAAACTCCTGGACTGAGCACAAACTGCCTTGGAGCTAGTGCATTGTGGCAGCAGCTGCAGAAGGCAGTGGGCAGGTTTAAAGTTTTCAAAAAAATCATGTTTTGTTTTGCTTACCCCCAATTTAAGTCTTATGTGGCAATAAAGCCTTTTTGGTGTGCAAGGGCTCTGGAAGGATGCTAAGTGTCACAAGAACCATTAATGAGGGAAGACACAAACACAAACACCCAGGACCGGATGTGTCAACTCTCACTGTCTACACAAGACGAAGAGGAAGCTGCCAGCAGAACGGACACAGAATGAACAAAGACTGTGATATGCTACTGTGACATGAGCTTTGATCTTGATGGATGCTTACAGACTGGAGCCAAGGAGATGAAGACACAGATTTCCTGCCGGATGGTGTTCCAAAGACACCGTTAAGTGGTTATTAGCCCAAAAGTTCGAAATACCCAAGAGTCACTTCACAGCAACAGTAGGGCAGAGTGTGAGGTCCCAGATGGAGGACTTGGAGAAGGGACTGAAGGAGCTGAGGAGTTTGCATCCCCAGAAAGGCAGCAACAGTGGCAACTGGCCTGACTCTCCCCCTGCCCCCCCCCCCCCCACTCCTGGAGACTGATCCACCAACCAAAGAATAAATACACATGGAGTAACCCATGGTGCTGGCCACATATGTGGCAGAGGAGGGTCTTGTTAGACATCAGGGGGAGGAGAGGCCCTTGGGCCTGAGGGTGTTAAATCCCCCAGTATAGGAGAATGCCAAGGAGGGAAGACGAGAGTGGGTGGGTGGGTGGGGAAATACCCCCATAGAGGCAGGGGAGGGGGGAGGGAATGGGGGAGGTTCCGAAGGGTAGATCTGGAAAGGGGGAAACATTTGAAATGTAAATAAAATATGAAAAATAAATAAATTTTAAAAAAGAAAACAAAGAAGTGAAGGGGAAAATTTGAAAGAGTGGTGACTTACAAAGATAATAACAGAAGATGACTGGTACAGGTAAGGGTAGAGGCCTTGAGGTGGCTCTAGGCTGGGGAGTTGAAGTGTCTGTCAGGTGGTAATGTTAGGGAAGCATTCAGGGAATGGAGGGTGAGCAGGGCCTGAGGCTAGCTCTGTGAGCAAGAGAGACAGTCACTGTAGTGAGGCTGACACTGTGGTGAGGCTATCACCATGGAGAGGTGGTCACCATGATGAGGCTGTCACCATGGAGAGGTGGTCACCATGATGAGGCTGTCACTATGGAGAGGTGGTCACCATGGTGAGGTTGTCACCATTTGAGGCAGTCAGTGTGGCTGTTGAGCATAGCATAAAGGTCCTTGCACCCACAGATCTCCAGAGAAATCAGAACTGTTAGGCACACAGGATTGTCTTTCCAATAGGAAAGATGAAAACCCTGTTCTTCCATTCAGAAAGCTGAGAAATGGGAGTCATTAACAGTCTGGTCATCTGCATCATCTGTTGGCCAGTACAAATCAAGCTCCTACAACTAGGACCACAGGTGGCTAGTAATCTAAATGACCCTTAGAGCCAGAGGCTCCTCCAAGTTTCCATAACCAGAATGTCCTAGTTAGAGTCTCTATTGCTGTGACAAAAAAACACCATGACTAAAAAAGCAAGTCGGGGAAGAAAAGGTTAATTCAGCTTACACTTAGACATCATAATCCATCATTGGAGGAAGTCAGGACAGGACCCAAGCGGGGCTGAACCTGGAGGCAGGAGCTGATGCAGAGGCCATGAAGGGATGCTGCTAACTAACTTGCTTCCCATGGCTTCCTCAGCCTGCTTTCTTGTAGAACCCATGACCATTAGCCCAGGGATGGCCCCACCCACCATGGGCTGGGTCCTCCTCTGTTGTTGAGAAATTGCCTTACAGCTGGATCTCATGGAGGCATTTACTCAGCTGAGGGTCCTTCCTTTCTCATGACTAACTCAGGTCAAGCTGACACATAAAACCAGCTAGTACACAGGACCCGAAGTGGCTAATGGCCCAAATGACCTCTACGCTATCAGTATGACTGAGACCAGGCCAGACCCTTAGGCCCTAAAGCTAGTGCATCTCCAGAACCCATCTTCTGGGGAGAAATGACATGCACCCTGAGTTGAGTTTCAATGTAATTATGCTTTGCTGTGCACCAGGGCTTGTATTACACCAGGAAGCTTTCTTTTTCTTCAAATTGTACCAGGCTTAAGTCTATTGCGAATAATAATTGCCTGTTATTCTTGCCTCTTCTTGCTGTTCCCTTCCCTGCATGACACCTGCAGGAACCCTCTCCTGTGGTGAGGCGGTCACTGTGGCAAGGTGGTCACTGTCGCAGGGCAGTCACTGTGGTAGAAGGTGTAGGCCTGTGTAGGGAGGTGGGTGAGGGCAGACAAGATAGCCTTGTGCACATGGTGAGGCTTCTGGGTTTTCTTCTTAGTCATATGGGGTTAGAGAGTGAGAGCAGAGCCATGACCTCCTGAATGTGTATCAGGCACAAGAGTGACATTTCTTTGGAGTGTGGGAGAGTGAGGGTTGATGGGCTGTGCTCACCCAGAGCAAGAACTTGCTGATGGCTGGAGGGAAAGATCTGAAGCCCCAAGGCCCTAGCAACAGAAGAGCCATGTTCTGATGTGGGGAACAGAGGAGAGCAGGCTCAGAAAGGGTAAGGAAAAGGGAAATGAGTCTGGGCTCTGGGAAGACGCCTGAGCCCCCATGTTGCTGTAGAGCTGAGGAAGGCACAGGCCCGAGACTGGTGTACTTCTGTGTCAGGGGAACATAGGACAAGCAAGGTGAGCAAGGCAAGGGGTGGGGACAAGGTTAGGTAATGACAGAATTTGTTCGCATTTAGAATGGGAAAAAAAGTCTAGTAATAGCAGACAAGAGTGGTTAAAATCAGATAGAATGCTACCCTCCAGCCTTTTACAGAGAAAATAAGATGTGTGTTCTGGGACATGGTGGGCGCACAGATATTGTGGAGAGAAATAGCTTCTCTTTTTGTATTTCCCCATCCCTTAACGGGTGACTTCCATCTTCATTGTCAACCTAGAGTTTGTGATGGCTGCCGGAGCTCCAGTCACTTCATTCGTGTTCTCAGCTTGGACAGAAGAATGGCAGAGGAGCAGGAAAGGCTCCTGACCATGTCAGTCAGTCTTCCTCAGTCTGTTCTCCACTTACATTTTCTATATCTCCTTGGCCACCAGCCTCTGTAGAAAGGAGGGCGCCTAAGACAGCTTTGTAGATTCTTACTCTCTGTATCTGCAACAGGGAGTTCACTTCACAGTACATGACTCACTGTACATGACTCAAGTATGTTCATGTATTCATGAACCATATCAACATGAACATATCAAACATGTATAAAAGCAGTGTGCCTGGGCTGAACACAGAACTTAATGCACTGAGGCCTGGCAGCCAGAGTGGCCAGATAAGAAGGAACAACTTCTATCTCTACTTGCCATTCTGCACAGGTCCTCTGAGAATCAGGATGGGAAGTCACTGTCCCAGCTTCTCCATGGCTTACCGCACCCAGAGTGGCAGTGGTCCCATGTGGGATTTGGAGACCACAGCCTGCAAGGTGGAGTCTTAGAGACTGTTGCACTGCCTGTGGTGGGGCAGACTGGCGCCCTCCACACCTGTGAGGCAGGGTGGTGGCCAGCTGTGTGGTCCTCCTGGCAGGTCTCTGCAGGCCCTGCAGACTGGCTGGCTGGGACAGCTCAGTGCAGGAAACCATCAAACAATGGATGGCTACAGCCTGGAGCTCAGGGCACACCCACAGAGACTTCCCCTGAACGTTCTGGAATGCTCGCTGTGGCTGACCTTGGCACTGATTTATGAAGCACCTTAAAAATAGTTTTTACCTAGAGGTAACATGTGGCCTGATTCTTGAGGGCACAATGACCATTGTCCTGGTCGATGACTTCAGCTACAGTTGAGATCAGTATTATATTCATCCAGAATTCTTAACAAGGCTTCTGAGCCAGTTTCCCTCAGAGCTCAGGGAAACTGTCTTCTCTTTCCTTAAGTAGGGATGGATGAAGTCATCCCCTCTGCATAGTCCCTTCCGGAGCCTGTGCCTGGGGTTCGGTTGTGTCCATACCCAGGTTTCTGAAGTTGATGTCACTCAGCTGGCCAGCTGGGGATGGCTGCCTGCCTGATACTGCAGCCTGTCCCAAGTGGCCTTTGTCCCAGGTGACAAACACATTTTCCTTAGGGAAGGTGCCTCTATTTCACCAGCCAGAGCCCACATAATCCTCCCCCCTTGCAGGCTAGAGGGCCAGGCACCCTCAGCTTCCTCACTATCACCAAGTGATTGGCTGCAGTCTCTCAGGTGGGCAGGTTCCCTCCCACCTGCCAGAGAGGCCCAGAGGGGCCCAGTGAGGGCCTGCCATGTCCTCCTGGCTGCCATGTTTTCTCCTTTTCCTTCCTTCCTCTCTTTCTCCTCCTCTCCTTCTCTTCTTTTAAGAATGTACTTAGAATTCACAGCCAAATTTGAGTGAGCACATGCAGCCATGAATTCTAAATGATGTGCACCATGTCACATATGTCTTTCAAAGTGAATATCACGTCTGTGAGGGCTGTGGCACAGGGGGAAGAACCTGGACGTTCTAGGTAAGCAAATGTGGGTTCCATATATTTTTTAGGTAGGGAAAAGCATCACCAAGTGTTGTGGTGAGTGTCAAGTGAAATGCTGTTTATGAAGTGTCATGAAGCACACCAGCCATTCCGCATACTGTTTTTGTAGAAGGCTATCTAAGGTGGCATGGTTGTCCTGGATGCCGATTGTCCCCTCCAGAGAGTCCTTAGTTTGTGCTGAAGTCGGTATTGTGGTAGCAGAGCTGAAGCATGAATTAGACCAAGGCCCAGCCTGTTGTGTGGCTTCCACTCTGCCCAGTGTCCTCCGTTAGTGATCACATAAGAAGTCAGGTCACACAAGAGGAGGGGAGAACATCCCTTGTGGAACGTGGGACTGGCACATGGAGTTCCATGAGTAAGGGCACAGTTGCTCATTTTCACCAGGATAGCAGCAGCCATTGCATTTCACTAGAGTCTGTATAGCAGGATTTTCCCAGCACACACTTGTTCATGTGCTTCTCACTAGTCTTAGGGACTAGCGATGGACATGTTGCCTTCCTTTTTGAAAATCTGGAGGAAGTGATGTTCAGAGCTGTAACTTAAAACTTTAAAAATTGATTCTTTGGAAATTTCATACATGTATGTGAACAAAGTATTTTGATCTTGTCAACTTCCTCCTACCTCCTACCAACTCCCTCTGGGATCCACTAACCCACCTCATTCAGGACTTCATGTCCTTTTAAAAAAATTATTGTAATTAATGAATAACCCCATTGAGTTTAGTTACTGCTGACCATATGTGACTGGGGTGAATGGGTGTGGGGTGGGGTTCTCTAATGGGGCGTGGGTAATCTACCAGCAGCCACAACCCTAAGGTGACTTTCCTTGTCCTCACCAACCATCAACCCCCAATAGTTCCTCAGTTGGGGGGTGGGGTTCTGGTGCCCCGCCCCCATCCATGCTGGAATGCTGATGCTTGGCCTCAGGCAGTTCTTCCACAGGCAGTCACAGCTGTCTTCACCCTCTAGATACACGTGTGAGTGTGAGTGCCCATCTACAGCTGAGCACTCACACTCACCAGTTCCCAGAACTTTGACAAGTTGTGTGTGTCTGCATTAACTAACGAGTACCTGCTTATCTTTGTTAGAGTTTCTATTTCTGGGATAAAGACCTTGACCAAAAGCAACTTGGGGAGGAGAGAGCTTATTTCATCTTACACTTTCAGGTAAGCATAATAGTCCCAGTTGGAAAGATGGGGTAGGAACTTAAACAGAGCAGAACCCTGGTGCAGTGCTGCTTACTGGCTTGATCAGTCTGCTTTAGTATAGCATCCAGGACTACCTGCCCAGGGGTGGCACCATCCACAGTGGGCTGGGCCTTCCCGAATTAACCACTAATTAAGAAGTACTCCACAGGCTTGCCCACAGCTCATTCTGGTGGGGGTATTTTCTCAATTGAGGGGCCCTCTTTCCAAATGACTCTGTGTCAAGGTAACATAAAACCATCCAACACACTGCTATAAAGAGAAGATTTCTGAGTCAGCCTGAGAAGCAGCACAAATCTGAGTGTAAATACAACTGTCAAGGAGCTGGTTTGACAGCATGACCATGCAACAAAAGAACATCAGTAAATTCTCCTTTATGGCCTATGATCTCCCCAGTTATAGGATTTTGACCAGGCATCAAATTTACCTCCCATGGAACAGGCCTCAGATCCAATCAGAAAGTGGGTGCTTACCTACATACCCACCATGCCACTCTTTTGACCAAGCCAGCCCAGTCAGTCAGCAGGTTCTCCAGCGCAGGAACAGGATTAAAAAGAAAAAGACAGCTAGACAACACTGTAGCATGACCCCAGCCAGTTCTGAGGCTGAGCTGAGTTTATTTTTTCCCAATTTGCTTTTATGCTATTTTAATTACATGCAAGTAATAAGGTCAGTCCTAAATTGAGGAATAAGCAAGACAATAAACACAAATAGTCACGGCACAAGCAAGGCAATAAACTAAGTACTGTGATCACTCCCAGGATCCTGTTTCTAAGAGCTTATCAGAATGACCAAGATATCTGAGCCTACTTCCCTGTCCTAGTCCAAAGTCATATTCTTGCTTGAAGCCTACTTCTTTGTTCTAGCCTAAAATTAGATTCCTGCATGAACTTACTTCCCTGTCATGGCCCAATGTCAAATTCCTGCATGAAGCCCACTTGCTTGTCCTGGCCCAATGTTTCAAATTCCTGCCAGGTGGCCCCAAAAGCTCTCCACACTCTTTCATGAGTGGTCAAACTTGTAGAATACAGGGTCCTATATAATGCTAAGTAAGACAATTGATGTCTTTCTTAGCAAGCAGCTTGCATTATATCTTCCAGCACTGTGAAAGGTATCCAGCAGAGAGAATTTTCTATCACTTGAGAGTGATTTCTCAATGTCCTATAATAAAAGTGGATAATGTTTTTAGCAATAGTGGCAATAAATTGTGTTTTTGGTTTTTTTTTTATGCCTTGGAATCTCTCTAACTAATATCTCATAGAGAAGTTACCCATGCCAGGCATTGAGATTTTTATTAACTAACCCATGTCTTCTGGGAACAGTCTTGTCCTCCTATGCAGAGTGCCCCTGAAACACACACACACACACACACACACACACACACACACACACACTCAGTTTATGGAATAGTGGACCACCATAAGGTTTCTTCACATGCCTTAGTTTTGGTTAACCACTTGCTTTCATCATACTTACACCTTTAACCTGAAGTATCCCAACTCTTTCCTCCCATGCCACCATGTTCTACTATTCCTTCTAATTGTATTTTTTACTTTGGTTATTCTGGAAATTCACAAAACCTAGTAAACTTTGGGGAATGTTCATTCTAGAAAAGCAAATGGACTTGGAAAGAAGAGCAAATATTGCCTACCCTCTCTTCTTCCATTTTCTCTTTCCAAATCTGCAGCTCCCGGAAAACCAACAGCCACAATAAAGACCACAGCAGCAGCTCAGGAGTCACTGCTTGTCTCTTTCCCTCCAGGGAGTGGCACTCTTTCAAAGAACATCCTTAGAGGAATTGCTAGTGGCCTGCTAGTGGATTTCTGCTCACAAGAACTTTCTTTATCTGATTCTGCTAAGCTCTTAGTGCATGAAGTCTTTTCCTTAGTGGAATTTGTTTAAAAGCCATCCACGTGACAGCCTAACAGCACACCTGTTTGAGGTAGTGGTGACAGGTGAGGGGAACAAGCTGACGAAAGAATTGAAAAGGAAAATGAAGACTGAAGTGTGCACGGGGGCTTTGTAAAGCTCTGGCACACTCAGTGGAACCTACAAGGCCAGTTGCACATACATGACTCTGCACATGCTCAAGGATATGTGCCTCTTTAAGACAGACCTGGGGAAGTTCTAATCCTTTGCTTCTGGTTGACCTTGAGATTCTGGGAACCCAAAAGGAAAGGCTATGGCAAAGCTGTCAATCACTTGGCTGAGATTTGAAAGCTTCCTTCCAGGTGCACACAGAGCCAAGACTGATGGGCCTCAGTGTTCCAGGCAGTGAAGGAAATTGATGGATGATCATTGATTGCTCACCAAGTTCACCAGACAGTGTTCTGTGGTTACATACAGAGCTCACAAAAGTCACCAAAAAAAGCAAACAGCAAATAACACTGCAAAGGCTTCTTTTCAGAGCTACTGGGCTGTATTATTTAAAATATCCAGCTTCATCATGAAGAAACAGCAAACTACCAGTTTTGTAGTAAGCAGCCAATGAAAACTGTTCTGGAGGAGGGCCATAATTGCCCCTATGACTAAGACTTAAAGCAACTATTTAAAATATGTTCATAAAATTAAGGACATAACATCTAAGAGGAGGGCATAGGGATGTGTCTCACTCAATAAAGAATGTCACAGCGGAAAGTAGCCTGTAGGAGACCTTGAGTTGAAAGTGACAAAATTGAATGAAAAAGTCCACAGGAGAGGCTCAGCAGCAGACCCAGGGGGTGACAGGCAGATGTCCCCTGAGAACGTGTTATCTAAGGGGTGGAGAAAAAAAAAGAAATAAAAATGAACTGAACTCAAGCCTACAAAATATGCACAAAGGGAGTCCCGGGGGAGAGCAGGGAGAGGACTGAAAGAACGATTGAAATTCTGCCTGAAAACGTCCCAAGCTTGATGAAAGATATTTGTCTATATTAAAGAAATGCAACAAACTTTGAGCATCATAACTGCAGCAGACCCTCTTCCCTCCCCTCACACGTACCACACATGCATACACACTGCCAAACCAAAGACAGTTTAAGGGCAGCAATAGGAAGCGGCTGGTCCTGTACCTGCACAGTCTGGCTAACAGCTGCTGTCTTATCAGATGGGGCAGAGACTGTGAGAGGACACCTTCAGGTTGTAAAAAGAAAAAAAAAAAAAAAAACCCAATCAAACATTTCCTATTCAGAAAATTTGCACTTAAAAATGGAGGTGAGAGGCTCATGTGACAACTACATCGACTTGATGTCCCAGGGCAGCACAGGCACCCAAGGGGGGCTTTTCTTTCTCTGAGGAGAAGGAGAGAGGGTCATGGGGGGAGGGATTTTTGAGGGTGGGGCTGAGAAGAGAGGAGGGAAGGGGGCTACTACGAGGATGCAAAGCGAATAAATAAGTAAATAAACAAAAAAAAATTGATTGCTACAATTTTTAGAAACAAAACAAAAATAAATAACAACGGAGGTAGTTTAGGTCAGCCCCAGATAAGCAGAAGCTGCTGGGATTTATCAGAAAAAGGAGTCTTTCAGATGGACCGAAAGGCCTGTAGGTGGCAGCTTAACTTCTCAGGGAGATAAAGAACACCTTGGGTGTTAGGGTAGCCTGGCTGTTGCTTCTGTCAGTCTCTGTCTCTTCTGCTCCCTTGCTTGGGTCTCTGGGCTCTTGCTTGTACTGCTCTGTTTGCATCCCTTCTGAGCTGTGGGCTCACAGAACACCCATTTGTCAAGGGTGTGTCTCGGCTTCTGTGTGACAGCCTCTAGATCAAGCATCCCTGGCCTGTTTGGAGGACAGCATAGGGCAGTGAGTTTGCAAGATTCCAGTGTGAATGAGGTACTGCGCAGGAAGCCTGCTTGTCATGGAAAATGAGGGTAGTTTCTCACAGCCTCACAAAGAAAACAGAAAAATTATGTAAACAACATACAAAACCACACAAACACATAAGTACACAAACGTATGAGAACACAATACACAGATGCATGTATAAAACACAAATACTCAGACATACACACAAACACACAGACATGAATGTATATACATACATATTATATATGAATATACAAACACCGAATAATGTAAATAAAAAGGCCCATGTTTTATGTTTCTCTTATTTTTCTCATTTAAAGACAGTACAAAGCAGTAACTATAGAAGTAGGTCAATAGGCACGCAAAAAATACAGACATGGTTTCCACGGCAACAAAGACACACCCCACACGAGATGGAAACAGAGGGGCAGCATCAAAGCAGAGTCCTATGTAGTATTAAAATTAAGTTGGCATTAGTCTGAACTACGTTCTTACTTTAGAATGTTGGTTATAGGGGCTGGGGAGATGGCTCAGTGGTTCAGACACTGGCTGCTCTTCCAGAGGACCCGACTTGGGTTCAATTCCCAGCAACCACATGGCAGCCACAATTGACTGTAACTCTGGTTCCAGGGGATCCATCACCCTCACATAGATATACATGCAGGAAAAATACCAATGCACATAAAATAAATAAATCTGTTGAAAAATGTTGGTTATAATCCACCCACATCTGTTAAGGAAACATTTTAGGAAGCAAGAGGTTAAAGCAGCTCCTGGGAAAGCATCTATTTAATCTACAAGAAGCTTTTCACACATGTAGAGGAGATCAGGACATAACAGAGTCAAATCCAGCTGGGTTTCTGACTTCTGGGCATGCTGGCGAGGAAGCCTGCATTCTCCTGGTGGTGGAATGGTAAGGCTGGAGGTCAAGCTCCAGGCAGGAAGCCTTGCTTACCTGACCAGCCCTTTTCCAGCTTTCCAAAGCCACTCTTGGCTGCTGTTAGGTGTTCTGGGAAAGTCCACTGTGTGTCATGACTTGGCCTTTTTTCTCTGAGTGTGTGTGAGCCATCTGTCTCAGCATCTGAACCAGGTTTTTGATGAGCTTCGTTCATTCACCTGCGCTGGCTGTAGCGGCTTGAGGCAACTTTGTTGACAAATGTCTTGCAAGGGAAGACTGCTTACACTTCACTTGGACTGGTAAACTAATGGTGCCAAGGATGGCAGTGCCTTATATCTGTAATATCATGCATGAATGGCTATCTGTAGGAAAGCTATAGAGGCAGATACTCAAAACCAGTAGGAAGCTATGCAGAACAAGAAAGTTCAAGTAACTCACAGCAATCCTGAAGAGAACAGAGAGGAATGAAAAGCAGAAAACAATGAATGGAGTGGCTGGGAGCCCTGACATACTAGCAATGACATCAAACCCGAGTAATGCTAGCAATTTCATCAAACCCAAGTAATCTCAATGAAACAAATAAAAACCATATTGGCAGAGTGGATTCAAAATAGAACTTAACTCTGTGGTGTATATAAGAAATTCTCTTCAAATACAATGTAACCACTAAGGGAAAATTCTACGCTACGTAAGTATTTATCAAAGGAAAGCAGGGGTGGCTACCTGGTTAAGAAATGCAGTTTATTTGAGAAAAAGAGAGTGGTCAGAGACTGAGAGGGACAGGTTCCATAATGAAAACAAAGTTATCTGAAAAGACCACAGAGTGTCTGAAGTAAAACCTGATAGAATCAGAGGGGAAGTGGTCACATCCGCAAGTGGACTTGGCAAGTCAATGGCGGCCCCTACCCCCTCACCCCCAGCCTGCCACAGGAGACAGGGTCTTTCTGTGTAGTCTGGCTGTTTTGGAACTCACTCTGTAGACCAGGCTGGCTTTGAACTCAGAGGTCTCCCTGTTAGTATTAAAGGCATGCACTGCTATCACCTCTTGGCTCAATGCTCCCCCTTAACAGTCGGTGCATCGAGTAGGCAAAGAACCAGAAGCTTGTAAAGGAACAAGGCCATCAGCCAATTGCATGGAGCACAATTACAGAAAATTCTACACAGAACACAGAACACAGGCCCCACAATTATGTACCTAGATAGACCATAACCCAAGCCACCAAGTTACCTCAACAAATTTAAAGGAATTGAATTCATATGTCTTATTTTCTGCTATACCAGAATTGAACCAGAAATCAATTCAGAAAAGCAGCAGGAAAAAAAAAAAACATTCAAACATGAGGGGACTCACACACTTACTTGGAAAAACGTATGGGTCAAAGAGGACTGTCGCCGGGCAGTGGTGGCGCACGTCTTTAATCCCAGCACGTGGGGCAGAGGCAAGGGGATTTCTGAGTTTGAGGCCAGCCTGGTCTACAGAGTGAGTTCCAGAACAGCCAGGGCTACACAGAGAAACCCTGTCTCGAAAAACAAACAAACAAACAAACAAACAAAAAAGAAGACTGTCAAAGGGGTTCAGGCCAACAATGAATGGAGTGAAAATGCAGCATATTAGAATTTGTGGGCACACCCACCACAGCACAGTAGTGATGGAAATTCCACACTTTCCATGCTTAGGCCAGAAAAGGAGAGTCAGACACTGGTGACCAAAGCTCTGGCTAGGAGCTTTAGCAACTTCTGAAAACAAGCTGAATCAAGGAAAGGAAGAGAAAGTGGATGGCAAGCAGCCGGAAACAAAACCAGTAAAGAACAATCTATGAAAGAAGCTAGGTCTTCACTGTATGGTGGTGGTGCACGCCTTTGATTCCAGCACTTGGAAGGCAGAGGCAGGTGGATCTCTGTGAGTTTGAGGCCAGCCTGGTCTACAAAGTAAATTCCAGGACAGCCAAGGATACAGAGAAACCTTGTCTTAAAAAAACAAAACAAAAAAACCCAAACCAAACCAACCAAACAACCAAGGAATCTAGATATTTGATATCAATAAAGTTAATTGAAATTCTAATAGGACAGAAAAATCAATGAATACAATTATTACCAATATCAAGAGTGAAGCTGGCATGTCACATTAGACCTGCAAACTCCAATATGATCCAAGCATCTCTACACACATAAATTTGATACATTCTTTAAAATCAAAACTTCTATAAGTCATCAAACATGAAATAGATAATTTGGTTAGCCTGTAACTCAAAAGAAAAATTGAATTTGTAATTAAGCCACTTCAAAGAAACTAAGCCATGAGTTTAGTTGGGTACTTCTGAAAGCTTAAGAATGACTCAACAGCACTCCCAGGGAACGTAAGTGGATACATGGGAGTGCCTTTGTGAAGCCAGTAGCACAAACCCACACTGGCCCAATACCCAGACTAGACGCAACATAAAATATTTGCAAATGACATCAGCAGTTTGCAAAAGCATTATAAGCTATTTCTTGTGGTTTGAATGTGAAAGTCAAAGGCATGTGTATCTGAATTTTGGTCTCTAGCTGGGAGTAATATCTTGGAATGCTGTAAAGCCTTTAGAAGGTGTGGCCTTCCTGGCAGAAGTGGGTAACTAGGGATGGACTTGGAGGTTTTGTAGCCTGGCTCCACTTCCTGTCTGCTCTCAACATCCTAACCGACATGTAGTGTGACTACCTTATACTCCAGGCCACGATGAGCTGTAGTCTCCTCCAGCTGGGAGCCAAAACAAGCCCTTCCCCGCTTAAGTTGCTTTTTGTAGAGCATGTCAGGTATGTGGCTAACACACCATGCTGGGTATGAGGCTAACACACCATGCTGGGTA
>JADRCH010000155.1:1131201-1170567 GCA_019843965.1 Rhynchomys soricoides | reverse complement strand
CTAACACACCATGCTGGGTATGAGGCTAACACACCATGCTGGGTATGAGGCTAACACACCATGCTGGGTATGAGGCTAACACACCATGCTGGGTATGAGGCTAACACACCATGCTGGGTATGTGGCTAACACACCATGCTGGGTATGTGGCTAACACACTATGCTGGGTATGATTCCAGCCCTCCCCCCCTCCCCAACTTTTTTGTGGATACAATGCTAGTTTAGCATTCAAAACCAAATGTTACTCTTCTTGGTTGTAGTATGCCTAGTGCTTCTTCCCAGCCTCATGCTCCCAGAAATAAGACTCAGACTTAAAATATATTTACAAATACCTTGGCTCTTCTTTGCTATATATAGCTAGGCTCTTCTCTGACTATATCATAACTGAAAATAACCCATTTATTTTAACCTACATTCTGCTATGTGCCTGGTTACCTGTGCTCAGGGATCATGCGTCCTTCTCCTCACATCTTCCCAGGGCAAATCTTCCGAGTCTTGCTTTGTCCCAGAATCCTTTCTGTCTTCTGGATGTTCCACTTTCTATTTCCTGCCTGAGCCATACACCATCAGATTTATTATTGACAGGTACCACATCTCTACAGACATAAGATCTTTCTACACTTGCTAACAGGCTAAAGTTGAAAAATTGAATCGCTACATCAAGTGAAACAGAAAGAAAACCATGCCCAAATCTAGGATCTCTTCACAACCAAACTATCAGAAGAAGAGCAGAAATAGAAGAGAAACATCTTTGGTTTGGCAGAGAGAAGAAAGGTATCAGCAAGTCTGGGCAAGCATGAGCACACTCCAGCCTTTCTTCTAAAGGGAAGGACATGCGTTTTGGTCACTACTCAACTCTGTTAGAAGTTCTAGCACAAAACAACAAACAATGAAGGGCAAGAAAGACACATGGATCATAAAGAAGAAAAAAGAATCTAAGTGATTTGGAAACAAGCCCCTCCTGGAAACCTGCAAGGAGTTCAGTGAAGTAGAAGAACCCAATGATGGAGGATTGTGGGCGTGGCTTCTGCACTGGTTGGTTTGCACAGGAAGACCACATATACCTCAGATGTTTGATATTCACAGAAACCGGCTAACCCTGGGATGGACAGTCCTCTAGGGTCAGCAAGACACCAGATGGCAAAGCTTCAGAACACAGAACATAAAAGATGTGATTAATATTCATGAGCTCACGACTCTTGTGGGCTCTGAAGTCTAGAGCAGGCTCTCTTGGCTTCTTGTCACCTAGCACATCTCAGCATAATAGTGACTTTTAAAGTAATACCTTCAAAAACAAACAAACAAACAAACAACAAACAAACAAAAATAAGCCAGTACCTTTTCAGCATAGACATGTTTTGTCTGAACAGTTCCCATTTGCATGGGAATCTGAGGCAAAACCTGTGATATGGAAGGGTGACAGCACCTTTGTGTCTTCCCTGAGAGCAGAATCACACCTACCTTGTCTGCTGCTATTATCCCAGGATTGGCAAAAGAACTCACTAATAAAGGGCATGCAAATTGATCGATCCATCATCAACTGTCAATCAACAAATCTCTTTTCTTTTTATTTCATTGTTTTTCATTTTATTTTGTGTGTACGAGTATATTATCTACAAGCATGCCACAAGCACACCACAGCGTGTCTGTTCCTGGTGCCCATGGAGACCAGAAGAGGGCTCAGTTCCCTTGCAACTGGATGTACGTAGTTGTGAGCAACCATCTGGGTGCTCGGAATTGAATCCCGTTCCTTTGGGGAGAACAACCAGTTCTCTTCACCACAGAATCATTTCTCTAGTCCTCTGTAGTTCCTTTTAAATTTTACTGTTTAGGTGTGTGTAGTCTGTATGCAAGTGTGTGCAAGTGCAAATATGTGAATATGCACTCAAAGGCCAAAGGTCAACATCAGGTGTCTTTCTCTATAGCTCTCCATATTGTTTAATTTTAAATATTTATTTACTATTGTGGTGTGTGTATGTCTCTCTTTCTCTCTCTGTGTGTGCCTGTATGCATGTATGTGTGTGTGTGGCTTCCGAGGGTTGGATTCAGGTCATAGTCTCAATCGTCAAGTGCTTTTAGCCACTGAGCCGCTTTGCTAGCCCTTACATTTAGAGACCTACTCACCTAGACCTTACAGAGTGGATAGTCTGTTTATCCATCAGGATTCAGGGATCCACCTGTTTCATTCATCTCCCTAGGGTACGTATGTGGGCCATGAGCTCTGGCTTTTATGTGGGGTCTTGGGATTTGAACCCAGGTCCTTTTGCTTGTACAGCAGGCACTTTAATTACTGAGCCATCTCCCAAGCCCCAACAAACATTTCCTTAGTGAAGAAAATAAATGCAGGGGGTCGTGGTGCTCAAGAGCGGCTTTCCGAGTTTGTACAGCTGGTGAGTGCAGAAGGCAGAGACGAACTTAGTTCTTTTGACTTTAATTTTGTTTATTTTTAATTCTGACATGTCACAGTACTCCTCAAAGCCACAAAACAAATCAAGAGCCAGCTTTGTCTGGCATCCTGGCCCCATGCAAAGGCTTGGTACTGGGACCAACTGATGCCACTGGGTAGGAGGTGCCAAGTTCTGGGTCTGAGTGCACATGTAGCTGGGTGGTAGGTCTGGATTATGACTGCTGTTTCCTTGAAAATGTCCCCAGCCCTGACTGATGACCAAAATTACCTGAGAACTGGTTTGATTGAGTTCATCCTGGAAGGTTATTATTATTATTATTATTATTATTATTATTTTATTATTATTATTATTTTATTACTTTTAATTAGTGCTGTAGACCTTGTTGGAGTTGCCAGATTTGGTAAACAGAAGCACAGGATGTGGGATGGCTGTAGAGAGACTGTCCTGTGTGATCCTGCTCTTGCTGAGTGGGATGTCAGTCGGGTTACTAGCCTGTAGAAGGAACGATGGCAGAAGAATGACATGCGGGGCAATCCTGTGCTCTCACTTGGGTGGGTAGACAATGGTGCTGCTGGTAGTATTGGAAACAGATCAGGGAGTTTGGGGGAAGAAAAATCATAGTAAGATCACTCTTTGGAGTCGTTATACATCTCTTCAGACACATACATCTCATATGGAGAAATTTATCAGGTCATTGGGTTTTTGAGTCTGGTATTTGGGACCATGATCTGTCTGATGGGTACAGGAGACAGGACTGTGAATGCTGGGGACAAGGACAGTCACAAGGAGCAAGGATGGGCATGAGGAGTGCATATAAACAGCTAGCTCCCTTCCTGTTTGTGTGGCTCTTTCTCCATTCTGAGCAGACCTCATAGAATCAGCTATGTCCTACCAATCTACTTGCGGAGATGTTGATCCTCGCTGGCCCACATTGTGTAGTCCCAGAGACCTAGGTGTGATAACCCTGGTTACTATAGGTCATGCTGCTGGTGCTGTGATCTGTGAGATAGGTTCACACTAAAACCAGTGACAACCGTTTGCCTAGAGCAATATATATATATATATATATATATATATATATATATATATATATATATATTACATAAATAATATATATATAGAAAGGTCATCATATTTAAGAGGTAGTAAAAAATTGGTCTTTAAGAAAAACTCATGCCAGCTGGGCAGTGGTGGCGCACGCCTTTAATCCCAGCACAGTACTCGGGAGGCAGAGGCAGGCGGATTTCTGAGTTCGAGGCCAGCCTGGTCTACAGAGTGAGTTCCAGGACAGCCAGGGCTACACAGAGAAACCCTGTCTTGAAAAACCAAAAAAGAAAAACTCATGCCTTTCCGCTCAGCTGTTCTCCTATACAGGAGGCAGCCATGGCGCCCAGCAGGAATGGCATGATCCTGAAGCCCCACTTCCACAAGGATTGGCAGCAGCGAGTGGACACTTGGTTCAACCAGCCGGCATGCAAGATCCGAAGACGCAAGGCCCGGCAGGCAAAAGCGTGTCACATTGCCCCTCGTCTCGCATCCGGTCCCATCAGGCCCATCGTGAGGTGCCCTACAGTTAGATACCACACCAAGGTCCGGGCTGGCAGGGGCTTCAGCCTGGAGGAACTCAGGGTGCCCGGTATCCACAAGAAAATGGCTCGCACCATCGGCATCTCTGTGGACCCAAGGAGGTGAAACAAATCCACAGAATCGCTGCAGGCCAACGTGCAGCGCCTGAAGAAATACCGCTCCAAATTCATACTTTTCCCGAGGAAGCCTTCTGCTCCAAAAAAGGGAGACAGTTCTGCTGAAGAACTTAAATTGGCCACGCAGCTGACAGGACCTGTGATGCCCATCCGCAATGTGTACAAAAAGGAGAAGGCCAGAGTCATTACAGAAGAAGAGAAGAACTTTAAAGCTTTTGACAGTCTCCGCATGTCCCGTGCCAATGCCAGGCTCTTTGGCATCTGAGCAAAAAGGGCAAAGGAAGCCGCAAAGCAAGATGTTGAGAATTAGTAATGCACAGCTGAAGAGTTGCAATAAATTTTCCATAAAGAAAAAAAAAAAAAAAGAAAAACTCATGGTAAAGACGATGACATGGGATTGTATTGCAACGTCTAAAAATGCTGGGCAGGTTAATCTCAGCTTAATATTCTGCATACTTATCTGCAATGGTATAATTAAGTGCTTTCTTAGAAAGTTACCCCAAGAGTTACATGAACACAGTTTTATATACATATATGTATATATTTGCATATATGTATGCACATTCACAGATAAATACACAATACTTGGAACCAGGTCTGACACACACACAAGTATTTAATAGCTAATTCCTTTTGATCAAAGTCATGGGCTGGTTTGTGGCCTGTGATGAGTTAAAACCCACATTTCTGCTGGATGATGCCTGGATCCTCCTGCCACGTTATCTTTTGTTTGAGAGTCTCTCAAGATGCTCGATGGAAAGAGGCCTAGGCTGGAAAAGAAAATACTTGCAAGTGTTTATTGTCTTCTACTTGTAAAATTATTACAGAAAGATTTGCTTTTCCATGCTCACAGCTTTCTCATAGAACAAAACAAGCTTAGAGGATGCTGTTGTAGCCATGCAGACTCCTTTCAGACTGTAATAGGCCATGTTAAGGGATGATGGTTCTCAGTTAAATATTTCTCAGGGAATTCTCTCTGCCTTACCCTGGGCTGCTATCTTCTTCTGGGAAGCCAGCATCTAATAACTGCTTGATGAGGCAAGAGGTAGAAAGATCCAGATCTCTGGTCTGAAGATGGAAGACTACCAGATAGCCACTCAAGACACAGCACTTCACAGCATTGTAGCTTTCTGTTGTAACAACCCTGCAGCCCAACTTCTGCACTTCCCTTAGAGTGTGACTGCCACCTGCCATTCCTGAGGCCCTGTTGCTACATAGATCTCAGAGAGTTCGGTGAATCCCACCAGAAAAGGTGCCATGATGCTTAGTACCAACAAGGTTCCCAGAAACATGATTTAAAGCTGGATATTTTTTTAAAAAACATTCTTTTCTTTTTAAAAAAGATTTATTTATTTTATTTATATGAATACACTGTAGCAGTCTTCAGACAGACCAGAAGAGGACATCAGATCCCATTACAAATGGTTGTGAGCTACCATGTGGTTGCTGGGAATTGAACTCAGGACCTCTGGAAGAGAAGTCAGTGCTCTTAACCGCTGAGCCATCTTACCAGCCCCCAAAGCTGGATATTAAAGATGGGCCATGCAGCTGAGGGAGGGAGACCATGTCACTAGGCAGGTGGGCATTGACGGATCTGGTGTGAAGCTGAGGCCTTGAAAAGTGATGGCATGACCTGCTGGAAGAAGGCAAGCTGGCAGGTTCAGGCTCCTGGGGCCAGGGATAGTCACAGGAGGCCTTTGAAATCAGGTGACTGCTGCTGGGGACATCAACACCTTGGAGAGGAGAAAAACAATGAAGCTGGAGGATGGCTGACTTATCAATCACCACTGTGAGGCTGAGCAGTGCCGGAGCTGGGGGGAATCTTGCCCTTTAGCATGGGACACTCCATGTGTGGCATCACGGTTTCTCTTGGGTAAATACACAGCGGGTCATAGGGCAGGCTTAGGTTTACTATTTAAGAAACTCCATATTGACTTCCAGTGTGGTCAGCTGTTTTCATCCCAGCCAGCGATGTACGAGAGAGAGCTCCAGGTGTGGCCGTCCTTGCCAGGGGCTTCTGGTGTCCATATTTAGTTGTAGACATCCCAGGTACCCTGTAGCATCCTGCTGTGGGTACAGTGTGCTTATCACCAATGATTAATGTTTTGGGGACTGCTTTATATTCGCTACTCTGTAATTGTTTTTGGTGAAATATCTGTTCAAATAACTTGCCCATTTTAAAATTGGATTTTGGATGCTGGAGAGATGGCTCAGTGGTTAAGAGCACTGGCTGCTTTTCCAGAGGACCTAAGTTTGATTTCCAGAACCTATATGGTGGCTTACAATCATCTCCAGTTCCAGGAGATCTGTAGCCTTCTTCTGGTCTCCTGGTGCATAGGCATACATGCTGGCAAAACACCTATACACATAAAACATTTTATATTTACCCACTTTGTATTGAATTGTAGGGGTTCTTCAGATATTTGAATTCTTTGTGAGCAGTGTGATTTGAGGGCTGGCCATGTTCAGCAGGGAAGTCTGCTTGTCACAGGTGTTAAAGTGTGTTGGTCAGTATCTCTCCAGTTTCCCTTCCCCACTCATCGTTTATAATTTATTGCATTTTTTGACACCCCCAGAGCTATCGGTTCACACATCCATTAACAATAGTCAAACACTTGGACAAAGGTGTCATTGAGTGGTTCTGTCCTGCTGATGTCATGGAGCACACTTATTCAAACTTAGACGGGACGACTTACCACATGTTTAAGCTACACAGCATAGGCAATCACATTTTCTTTTAGTTTTATTTTTTACTTTTTTTTGTTTTGTTTTGTTTTTTTCAAGACAGGGTTTCTCTGTGTAGCCCTGGCTGTCCTGGAACTTGCTCTGTAGACCAGGCTGGCCTTAAATTCAGAAATCCACCTGCCTCTGCTTTCTGAGTGCTGGGATTAAAGGTGTGCGCCACCACTGCCTGGCTATTTTTTACTTTTAAGTAAAGTGCAAATTCATGTCTATCTTAGCCAACAAGGGTCAGGATTGTCATTAACCATCTTCCTCTTACATTCTGTTCACACTGGAAGGTTCTTAAGGGCAATAACGTGGAGCTTTCCTTTCTATGATCACAAAGCTTTTTTGCTGGAATTCTCCTGAAGCATCTTCCAGAGGCCCCTTTACAGTTAGATTTCATCCTAATTGATTAATTAACTAATCAGTTTGGTGCTATGGATTTGAGCCTGGGCCTTGCGTATGCTCAGGCAAGTGCTATACTACTAAGCTTGCTAGGGCTTTTCTTTTAAAAATGAATAGGAGTGCATTCTTAGACGATGCAAAATGTGAAGTACAGTAAATACACAACCAGGACCACAGTCATTTCGTATTATATGCCTTGTGCCACTGTGCATGGCTGGAAGCACAGTAACTGTTGATCCAGGCATCGCCATGAATCTCCAAGTCATGTGGTAGACTGAGATGCTTCCATCATTGTGAGGGTGCTTAGGAATTCTATTAGATTTCTTGGAATCTCCTGGAACCACTGTGACCCCCAGATGATGCTTATTTGATATTTGTGAATGAACGAACAGGCCAGTAAGTCTCCCCGGAGTGCTCTGGGCCCCTTCACATTAGTGTCAGACTGTCATGATAGTGGGCCAGCTGCTCCACTGGCCCCTTGCTCTATTTTCATGCATTTCAGGCTACCTGTGCTGTAAGCACCACACTACATTGTCATTGTTTACTAATACTAATAAAATCTTATATACAACTATGATTTTCGATCCTCTTCATCTGTTTGAGTGGATCCAGATCTCTGTGTGGTGTTAGTTTCTTTCTGCCTCATGAATTCCCTTCATGACTGACAGCGTAGGGAGATTAGTTCCAGAGAGAAAGGTTGGATGCTCAGAGATGAGATGATGATGTGTAAAGCATACTGGGCAGGATTACCAGCAGGCAGGATGCTGCATATGAAATGATTGGTGACAACGAATATATAGAAATAATCTAAAATACACTCCCAAGAAAGAGGAATGAACAGAGTGGGGGTAATGAAAATATTTTTTTGAAAATCATGGCTGAAATTTCCCATCTTGAGCAGAACTATAAATGTATATATTGAAGAAGCTCAACAAACTCTGAACTCTGGAACTGTAAAGCTAATTTTCTATGTGACTTTTAAAAATGTATAATGTACATTTATAAGTGTGTTAGTGTCTGTTGGGGATGTTTTGGAAGATGAGCTATGATAGCCATAATTTTGATTTTGAATGGGTTTATTAAGTATACATAAAGCTAAAGTAAAAGAATAAGTATCAAGTATCAGGTAGACAGACAGACAGACATATGTAGGGGGCAGTTCTGATGCTAAGGTCCTGTTTCCCAATTGGCTCTTGATCTGTCAGAAAAGAAAGCCATGGGCCAATTGCTGGGCAGAAGGGATAGGCTGGACTTCTGGGTACCTGGAGGAGGCAGGGAGACTCAAGGAGGAGAACACCATGTGAGGTCTCAGGAGGAGCTGGGGCTTGTGTCAGGGATGTTTGGCAGGGGCTAGATGGAACTAGCCACTGAAGTTTAGGGCAGGTGGTAGGTACGGAGCTAAGAGATTGTTAAGGGCACACTTTTCCAGGAGGGAGATAGTAGCACCCAGCAATTGTGCCAAGAAGGCAAGTTGAAAATAAACAACTGTGTGTGTCTTTTATCTGAGGATTCAAGCAAAGCTGGGTGGGGGCTGGTAGTGCAGCTGATCCCAGAGCAAAGGTGGGTGGCGCAAAAAACTTACAGGCAACAGATAGATATCAAAACATCATCAAATCAGGCAATCAAAATGTCCAGAAAACCAATTGGGAGCCCTTTTAGGGCTCAACATAGAGAGTGCCAAGCAGAGCAGATATATCCTGTGATGAGGTTTGAGGCAAAAGAACAAATAGGAATGTATAGAGATATTATATTCTAATTGGATGCTCACAGCACCCAATTGAAACCAGTTGGGGAAGTTGAGGTAGACAGCTCACTCCATGGCTGAGCTCCTCATGGTTGATCTTCCTGCATCTCTTTCTATTAGATACATTTATATTATGGGGTGACCATCAATAATATCTATTGGAAACGGTTCACCTTCTAGTTGTTCTAAAGGATACTGTATCTACTCTTGGGTTCTTTTTGGTCTTCTGTATCACAGAGTTGGGCCAGCATCCCAGACAAGGGACCTTGGAAGACACTTTGAGACAAGCATGCTTGGGTTTGACATGAGGAAGGGCTACAGCATCCAGAATCAGCTTTGTAGTGAGCTCAAACAGCTCATGGCGATTTACCAATAACAATTTACAGCAACTTTGTTTTTGTCAATTCTGGGTCCATGTTTGTCTTAGTTTGGGTTTTATTGCTGTGAAGAAACACTATGACCAAGATAACACTTATAAAAGAGAACATTTAATTGGGGCTGGCTTACAGTTTCAAAGGTTCAGTCCATTATCATCATGGCAGAAAACATGGCAGCATGTAAGCAGACATGGTGCTGGAGGAGCCGAGAGTTCTACATCTTGATCCAAAGGCAACCAGGGGAGTCTCTCCCACAGGAAGCCAGGAGGAGGCTCTCTCTTCCACACTGGGCAGAACTTGAGCATAGGACCTCAAAGCCTAGCCCCACAGTGACTTACTTTCAGTGGTGCCACTTCCAATGGGCCAAGCATATTCAAACCACTACAATTCTGTTTGGCTGATTTTTCTTATCATTTCCAACTGGATGCCAAGCACTGTGAATTTCACTCTACTGTATTCTCTGTATCTTTGCATTTCTGTCAATTTTTTAAAAAGTCTTAATTTTACTATGTTTTCTTTCTTTCTTTTTCTTTTATTCTTTTTTCTTTTTGGTTTTTCGAGACAGGGTTTCTCTGTATAGCCCTGGCTGTCCTGGAACTCACTCTGTAGACCAGGCTGGCCTGGAACTCAGAAATCCGCCTGCCTCTGCCTCCCAAGTGCTGGGATTAAAGGTGTGCACCACTACTGCCTGGCTATTTTACTACGTTTTTAATTTTTAGTGGTCCTAAGATTTGAACTTAGTGCTCTACCATAAACTATAGATTTATCCTGTTTGATTTAAATTTTTTCACATTTATGTATGTACATGTATCACAGTTGTGTGTGTGTATGTGTGTGTGTGTGTGTGTGTGTGTGTGTGTGTGCCATGGCATGTGTATGGAGGTCAGAGGACAGCTTGTGTGAGTTGGTCCTTCTACTATGTGGGTTTTGGGAATTGCACACAAGCTGCCATCTCAGCAGCCCCCTGCCAATATGTTTGATCTTTGTTCAAGGAGCAATTAAACTACTTGGAAACAGTGTTGTTCTCTTATGCCTTGTTTTGCAATATTTGTAATATTGGGACAGAGCTGACTTTAATATCAGGCTAATGATTCACCATTATGGAAAGAAGTCTTTATGAGTGCTCTACCAACCTTCCTGAATCCAAAATTGAGAGGCTGTCCAGTCTGTCTTCAGAACTGTCTTGGATAGATTTTCCATTGCTATGTTAAAACATGGTGACCAAAAGCAACTTAGGCAGAAAGGGTTTGTCTCACCTTATAACTCTCAGGTCTCATGGCATTACTGATTAAAGCAAGGATAGGAACCCTGGACAGGAGCTCAGGACAGGAACACTGGACAGGAACCCTGGACAGGAGCTCAGGACAGGAATTTGGAGACAGAAACTGAAGCAGAGGCCACATGTGGGGAGTGCTGCTTACTGGCTTGCTCAACCTGTTATCTTATACCACCAAGGACCACCTTCCCAGGCATGACACTACCCACAGTGGGCTGCACCCTCTTACATCTATCATTAATCAAGAAAATGACCTATGGATTTACTTATAGGATAAGCTACCAATCTGGTGGGGGCATTTTCTTAACTGAGGTCCCCTCTCCTCAGATGACTCTAGCTTACGTCTATTTGACACACAGCTAGCCAACACAGGGCATGCTGCTGCTTCTGGTGCTATGTGAGCACATGTCACCTTTATTCTCACATGTATGCTGGAACTTCAACAGATCAGATTTTGGTTGGAAAGGCACCATAGAGGTATGGACTCCCTGTGGCTGGAGTGACACCACAGAAACCACTTGCTACCCCACTTATAAGTCACTATCTTGAAACTGCTTATTTAAAATATTTGGTCCATTGCCTTTTTTTTTGGTCCAGATAAGGGTGTAACTTCTAATCTTCCTGCTTGGTTAGAAGCAAGAGTCTACTTACAGTAGGTAAATAATGCTAGAGATTATTTCATAGAGACAGGCATGTACTAATGGCTGTGAAGTGCTTAAACTAGAGCCCGTTAGAAAGTGTGTGCTCCATGGGCTGGAGAGACAGCTCAGCAGTTAAGAGCACTGACTGCTCTTCCAAAGGACCTGAGTTCAACTCCCAGCAACATGTGAGCAAAACATGGTGGCTCACAACCATCTATAAGGGGATCTGATGCCCTCTTCTGTTATGCAGGAATATGTGCAAATTGAATATTCATTTATATACATAAATAAATCTTTAAAAATGCATGCTCTACTAACATGAGGTATTAATACTCAGGCCATACACTTCATTTCTACCACATGACTTAGAGGTGGTAGAGGTGGAATCTTAGAGGTGGAATATGTTAGCCAACATGAGCTAACAGTTGGCCGAGCCTCTACGTATGAGTATCCTCAGTCAGCATTTTTTTCTCTCTGTATTCTGGGACCACTTCACTGAAGTGGTAGATAGTATCACAGACCAATTAGCAACACTGGCCTAAAACAATCTCCTCCAAGCCAACTGAGAACAACCTAGGGAATCACTGGTCCATGTAGTTGTGACCCCGTGTGGTTTGGGGGATGTTTTTCTCTGAAACCTGTGGAACAATGTTGAGAATTCAGCATCGCTGTTCTCTGCTTTCTTGTATATAAGTTTTTCTTTCCTTCCTTTCCAGTTGGCTCAGGGATTTTTAGAGGTGAGAGGAAAGTTGTAGGGAAGGGAGCCAGTTTCTGCTGAGACCCCATGGAATAGCAAACTGCTTCATGCTTCATGGGACTTCTTAAACCTTGATTCTATCAGCTAAAAATGGTGACGATAGCTTTCTCCTTTATAGTACTCTTATGAAAGTGACTTTGAGACGTGTTAAGATCCTTGAATACTATTTAGAATAGTGTGTATTTCATAAAGCTTCTCCAGGGTTATCTTCTTCACTGAGTTCTTATGTTGTGGTTTGTACCATCACTTCTGTTTTACAGATACATTGGAGGACTGATGGAGCCAAAATCAGATCCACAGTGACTGACAAGCATTCAACATCAATGTTTTATTCTTTCATTGGGGATGTATTGAGACCCTTTTGTGATCTAGTCATAGGGAATACAGGTCTCTCACAAAACACAATGCACAGACAAGCAAATTTATAAGTACAGTAAAAAAAAATCACGAGAATATCAATAAAACTTTATGTGGAAGGGACTAATTTCATGTGCTTCTGAGAGAGAACATTGGCATTAAACACTTTTCTTAGACTGAATGGTGAACAGTGTTTGCCCAAAGCAAAGGGCAGGAACATGCGTTGTAAGCAGAGGGAATAGCATGGATCCAGGCCAGGATGCATAATACTGCCAGAAGACCAGAAGGGAATGCAAAACACCAGTAGCTGGAGAAAGTGGCCAGCAGTAGGAGGTTCTTGGTGCCAAGAAAGAGTTGGAATTTGTAGGTCACAGGGAGCCATTGACTTTAAGTTAGAAACCACCCAAGTCAAGTTGTAGCATTTTATAAAGCAGAACCAACACAAACAAACACACCCATGTGGTCACAACTAAAAGAGCTTGCTTTTGGGTGTGAGGGAGCTAGCAGTTTGGTGCAGGTGGCAGCATTTACAGGTGGATTTGTTCCAGATGGAAGTTGCTGAGGAGCAAGCATCACTTCCGAATGTGAAGGAGAGACCCTTGTGCTTGGATCTATGTCCTCAAGTTCCTGACTGAGGAGAGGATGACTGTGCAGACCCCCTCCTCCCCTCACATTAGAAGCCCATGTGCATGAGGTCATCCAACCTTCCTCTGTCATCCACCCTAAACCTCAGCACTTCTTAACTCCTGAAGTCCCCTACCTCTTGGCCTGCCTGGTCCCTGAACCAACTGTCACCACACATGAACCATTCCTGTCCCATCTGCTGGTGTTGGATCCACTGACTTCCATACTCCGCCACACCTGTTCTCTGTCATTCAAACCCAGGGCTCCTCCCACCCGCCCAGGCTCTGGAGTGCTACAATGGTTACTAACCGCCTAAGTGCCACCTCGGTAGCCACCTTTTATACTTCCCTGAGGGTTACCCCCTTCTCCCTAAGGGATCCTCTATCTCCTGCTTTCTCTAGACATCCCCCAACCAAGCTGTCTTGCTCCTGGATTTTAAGTCATCTCAAGGTACTGGGCTATAAATTCCACTGGGTTGGTTTCCTAGAAATTGATAGCAATGTTTTCCTTAGTGTACAATACAGCAGGAATGGTATAAGCCAGAGATACCAGAAGGTGAAACAAACTGACTCAGCAACCATGGGCATTTGTGAGGTTACAGCGTCAGGGCTAGCTTGACTGAGAGACTTCAGGTCTGTTTCTGTTCTCTCTTATGTTGGTTGCTCAGTGTTAACATGCAGAACTCAACTCACTGAACAACTCTCCCCTCCTTTCCTCCAGTCCCCGGAAACCGCCATTCCTGCAGATGTGACTACTCCGAGGACCTCATAAGTGTCATCATACAGCATTTGTCCTTCTGCAGCAGGCTTATGTTACCCAGCATACTGTCCTTGGGCTTCACATACTGTAGCACATGCCACCAATCTTTCCTTTGTAGTTCTGAATACTATTCCACTGCACACACACTATCTGTGTTTAACCATTCACCTGCTGGTGAACACTTCCATACGTCCTGATGCTGCTCACGCTACTTCCATGTTAACCTTTTCAGGAGACGTCATGTGTTTCCCACAGTGGCTGCCTCATAGTGTTCCCACCACTTGTGGCCTCTGTTCTGAAGCTTCTGTTCTTCCACAAGTGTCTCAGGCTCCCCTTCTCCATACTGTGACATCCGAGGGAGAGTGGACATTCTTATAAGCACCCTCAGCAGTGGTGAGCACATGGCTACCACTTGGCCAGTGACTGTGGCAGAGGTTGAGAGGATGGTGAAAGCTTACCCAGGCCACTTTGGTGCTGTCTATGGGTTTGGTCAATGTCACTATCAAGTACAAATGCTGTATAAAGCAGGGATTGTCTTGGGGGGGGGGTCAGAGGGTCATGACTACTGGTGGCTAGGAACCTGCACTCAGAATGCTTAAACAGTCTTATCAAGCTATATCAGAGATATAATAAACTGCCTGCATTTAAAACACAGTCTCTTTAGTTTTGATGGACAGGAGTACCAGGGAAGCCATTTGTCTGGCCATCAGTTTAAAGAATGACTCAGTGTTTCTTCGAGTATGCTTGTAATTATCCCTGCACATCTGCATCTTCTTAGCGTGTATTAAATGATGTTGCCCATTATCTACTCACTCACTTTCTAACAATCCTCTTCGGGGAGAACGTCCCCTTGGTTTACACATTAGGAAGCTGTGCTAGAGGATGCTGCCCCAAGCAGAAGAAACCCGTCCTATGAAAAGAGGCTCTGGACTCCCAGCCAGGGCTTTCTTTCTCTATCAGTAGCTTAGGAAGACTGTTTAATTTCCTGGTTGGGGTCCACATCCAGAGCTTTGTCCCAGTTAGCTCAGTTCTCTTGTCTGACACTGACCAGGCCACCATCCTGGCCAGGACATCTAGCTGCTTGGCAGATCATCACTCACATGTACACTGAGTAATAAGGCTGGACTATGTTGAGGCCTGGGATGGAGGGAGTCTGTGCCCAGCATCCAGTGCCTCTGTGGCCAGCCTTGGACTTCAGGGATCCAGAGGAGAAATGCATTTACAACTGGGTCTCTAGGGCCAGAGTCAGCCTCTTGGATGCCCTGGACATGGCGAGGACCCCATGCCTGGAGTCACAGAAAAGAAGACTGTTATGGTAACGTTAGCACAGGAGAAAAAGTTTGAACCTTAGAGTGCAGCATCAGTGATCTCAGGAGGTACAAATAGATGTCTGCTCCCTCACCCCATGCTTTCCCCCAGTCCCTCCTCACCCCGCCCAGCTCCCAGTGCTCTTTGCTCCCTTCACCCCCCTGCCCCAGATTTGGTTTAATTGGTCTGGATGGGACCCAGGCACCTGGACTCTAGGCGCTTCTGGCTTCCTGTGAGGACTCCTGGCACAAAAGCGATGGGCCTTAATTATCCAAGTGAAATGACATTTTTTACTTACATATAAGAGGAGAGAGCACTTCCCCGAATTCAGAAGTCTCTGTCTTCCCTGTTGAGTTTGTCTCCTGGCTCATCTACGTCCTGGAGCAGTTCATTCAGAATTGCTCGGACAAGAACCATCTTGTTTCAACACATGGCTTTCTCTTATTAACTGTACAACAAAGGCACCGTTTTCCAGATGTTGAGTCTTTTCTTCACAGTTTTTCATCTGTCATGAAAGAAGACATCTTGGCCAGATGCCTCTAGCCTCTGAGAAGGATTTCTACTTCAGCCCTGGAGAGGCTGCTTGCCCTGGACTGAAGCCTTGGCATTGGGGCTATGGAGCTGAAACCTTTCTGGGAAAGTCCAGGCTGGATGCCATAGGTACCTATCTATGGCTGTGTGGATGATTCAGATCTTGTTGACAAAGACAGCATAGATGCTGGGTTGCAGGTCTGTGTACGAACAGATGGAACAAGAAAGGCCTGGCTCTTTCAGATGCAGAATGGACAAGATATCTCCTCAGTCCCCTTCACTGTGTTACCACTGACTCTTCAGAAAATGTCAAGGCCTTAATTTAGGCATTAAAGCTACTCTCCCAGACCTACAACTCAAATATGGATAAAGTTCAGGTCTGACTGAGGTCCCTGCCCCCAGTTAATGACATCAAGGATCTGTTACCAGGTTGGTACTTGTGGTGGTTTGAACAGCCATGGCCCCCATAGACTTAGGTGTTTGAATGCTTGGCCCATGGGGAGTGGCACTGTTAGGAGGTGTGGCCTTGCTGGACGAAGTGTGTCACTAAGGAGGCATGATATGAGGTTGCCTATGCTCAAGCTACACCCAGTCGGTCTCCTTCTGCCTGCCTGCCAATCAAGATGTAGAACTCTCTCAGCTCCTTCTCCAGCACTATGTCTGCCTTCACACTGCCATGTTTCTTGCCATGATGAGAATGGACTGAACCTCTGAAACTATGAACCAACTCTAATGAAATATTTTCCTTTATTAGAGTTGCGTTGGTCATGGTGTCTCTTCCCAGCAATGAAACTCTAAGACAGTCTTTCTCTGTCTGTCTCCTGACTCCTCCAGCGGTGGACCTCACAGCCATCCCATAGAGATGCAGATACCCCCTTTCTCCACTTCTGGGTTAGGCAGGTGGATCTGTTCAGTCTCAGTGCCCTTCCTCGTCAATGAGGTACTCTTCCTCCTCCCTCCTTTTCCTTCCCTCTTTCATTCTTCCCCCCTTCCTTCTCCTTTTGCTCCTCCCTCACCCCTTTTCTTCTGAGACAAATCTCATTATGTAACCCAGGCTGGCCTCAGATCTGTGGTCCTCCTCTCTTGACATCCCCAATGCCGGGATCACAAGTGTGTATCATCATACCTGGCAAGGCATGTGCCACCACATCTCATTGTTCCCCTTGAGAATGAGACATCCTTGGCCTGGAGATGACCTGGCCCCTTCAGGACCCTCCTCAGCATCTCCTACTGTTTAAGAAAGAATATTAGTCCAGCAGACAGAGTCTGACAGGGGCCAGGGAAGGCTTTGTCTTCTGTGTTACCTTTTCTCTATTCCTGGACTTCCTGAACATTGGCTACAAATAGTGACAGGCGTTACATAACCCAGTGTGAAGGTGGTGTGCCTATCACAGCAGTCTGGGCCTGGTCATCCCGACTCAGGTCTCAGAGGGTGACTCACTGTCTGCAGGGAACCCAGGAGACCCTGACCTCCAAGCTTCTGGCCCAGTGACCTTAGCTTTATATGGCTCAGGGCAGGCTAGCCTTTCTTGGCCAGTGTTTCCCTAGGCCACAGAGAAAGAGTCTCCATCCCGTTTCCCACCCTCCAACAGCAGGGGCTTTGGCTTTCTTGGCTGTTTCAGACTGTTCTTGCTTCAGCTGGAGGGGCTTGTGTGTTTGATCTTCATCTGATCTCCTGCTGGAGAGACCCAAACAACCCAAGTCCAAACTATCAACAGGAAAAGTGTCTTAGGTCAAGAATGTAGCCAGAATAGCTCCTAGTCTGTCATTCTGACTCAAACCTACTGGGGAGGCCTTTAACTGCGAGGGACAATGAGTGTAAAGCTGTCCCCAGATACTCTGCCTTCTTCTGCTCCCTCTGTACCACCCTGCCAGTGAATGGGACCTCCAGGACCAAAAGGCATCCAGGCTGGTGGTGACAGTTGACTGGCATCCAAGTCCTGAGACCTAGGGATTGCAGCTGCAATTCTACCATGCCACCTGCTAACCCTGCAATGAAAAGACATGCTTTGATCAAGCAAATTGCCATGTTTTGTGAACATTATTGGGAATTCCAAGAGAAAAATACTTTCTGGTATTTAAAATTATTTTTATTTTAGGCCCTGGATGTAATCCTCTTGGGGATTGCCATAGGAAATGGAACATTTTCTTTCTGTGGCTCGTCTGTCACTCTGCTCTCTGTGCTGAGGTCTTCCCCCAACCCCATCCCCTATGCTGAAAGAGGTCCTTCCTCTGTGCTGAGAGAGATCTCCCCACCTCTCTGTGCTGAGGGACCTCTCCCATTCTGAGAGAGGTTATCCTCCTCTGTGGAGAGATGTTCTCCCCATGGCTCTCTGTGCTGAGAGAGGTTTCCCTCTTTTTTGCTGCCTTCTGTGTGTCCCCTCTTTGGTACGGATTTGATTGTGGCACAATTTCTAGTGACTTCTTTACTTCTTTGCCTAAGGACAGAGGCTGACAGATTCTTTTCCTGTTTCCACGCCCAGTCTCAAAGGTGCGTTCCTTCAAATATGACAAAATTGCACATGTCCTTCATTCAACTGTTTTCTGACTTACTCCCTGTCCAGTCACCAAACTAATTCAGAGTGGCCACTGGCCCATGCATCCAGCTCCCTCAGGGTGTGAAACAGCAACGGCTCTTGCATTCCAGTTCATACCACCAGGCTGGCCTCGAATCTAGAGATCCCCCTGCCTCTGCCTCCTGAGTGCTGAGATTAAAGACATGCGCCACTGTCCCTGGCATGGGGAGGACTGCCTTTCACAGGTGAAGTTTTGAAGACCTGTAGCTGCAGGTGCTCTTCCAAAGAGCATCAGCCTGCTGCTGTACCAGACAGAGCTGATATAAAACACCTATAACGATATGAAAATATCATTACTAGTCAACATGCATGTATTTAATTTCCACACTGTATCCTGTTGTTCTGTTAGAGGAAGTGTGTCCCTGAGGGCATGGGCCTCGAGGTTTCAAAAGGTCATGCCAGGCTCAGTGTCTCTCTCTGCCTGCCTGCCTGTGGATCAGGGTATAAAGCTCTCCGATATTACTCCATTACCATGCTTGCCACCATGTTCCCTGCCATACTGATGATGGACTAAACCTCTGAACTGTAAGCCAGACCCAATTAAATTCTCTCCTTTATACAAATTGCCTTGGTCGTGGTGTCTCTTTCCAGCAATAGAACTCACTAAACAGTGACCCACCGTTCAGGAGGCCGAGGCCAGTGGATCACAGTGAGTTTGAGGTAAGTGTGGTCAACAGAATTGAGAGCCTGTCTCAATAAACCAATTCTCCCCTCAAAGAACAAACAAACCCCCACCCACAACAACAACATGACAAAAGAAAGAGTCTATTGGTGTTATTGCTCAGCCGTGTTTAGGCAGCTGAGTTGGTGAATCTTCATACAGCTTTTCTCTCATTTACATTCGATAAACATATTTAATACCATGTTCTCCCCCCCCCCCCCCCAAGAACAGCGTATCTGTGTTTGGAAAGTTCTTTTTTTTTTTTTTGGTTTTTGAGACAGGGTTTCTCTGTGTAGCCCTGGCTGTCCTGGAACTCACTCTGTAGACCAGGCTGGTCTCGAACTCAGAAATCCGCCTGCCTCTGCCTCCCAAGTGCTGGTATTAAAGGCGTGTGCCACCACTGCCCGGCTGGAAAGTTCTTTTAATCTACAATCACTGCTTGGCAAATACATTTCCAGGCGTATAAATACCAATGTTATAATGTTATAAATCACAGTTATTAGCATAATAGATCCCTTTTCTTGGCCTTGCTTTTTGATGAGAATTCTACTTTGACATCAGAATTTGCCTCATTTGATTTTTTTAAAATCATCTTTACTAGTCTACCTCTTTGGATATTTTTGTTTAGTTTTGTCTTTTATACAGAGTGGATTTTTTGTTGTTGTTAGTACATTCAATACTTACCAACTTCAAGTGATATCTGTGCTCTCTCAGCTAATAGCAAGACACAAGCAGTAGTTGTCTATCTTTTCTCTCTTCATTCAGTAAAGCATCTGTTGAATTATTTACTTTCTTTTAACATTGAACAGTTGGCAAACAGAGTTTGAGAGTTGTGGGCACTCACCCACCTGAACTGACTTGTGATGGTCTCTCATCTGTGTTTCCTGCTTTCTTATGGTGCTGTTGGCGAAAGGTAGGGACATGTGCATCTGGGAAAGACGCCGCCATGGAGCCACATCCTCAAGGTCTTGTCCTTTATTCCCTTAAAAAAGCAATTAGTTAATTATTGTTATGTGTGTCTGTGCATGCTCATGCTCACAAGTACCCTGGCTGATGTGTGGAGACCTGAGAACAACTTTAGGAAGTCAGTTTTCGCCACTGTGGGCTCAGGGATTGATCCCAGGGAGTCAGGCTTGGGAGCAAGTACCTTTACTCACAGAGCTGTTTCACTGGTCCCCTTTGCTACTATTTTATCCAGTGTCTCTTCTGTGCACCTTGGATGAAAGTACACACACACACACACACACACACACACACACTGGATCATTGTCTAGCCCCTCTCTTGTGTTATGTTGCTCTATGTGGGTGTTTATGCCAGTTCTATACTGTCTTGATTATATATTGCAAGTTGTGAACTGGCTCCTGCTATATATTTGCCTTTTTCTATATAAAGATTGCTTCAGCCTTTCTATTTAACAGTTGGTTTTGTTATGTATAAGGTCTTTGGCTTCCTTCCTGCCTTCACGCATCTAAGTCACTCAACAAAGTGTTGCTGTCTAAATATCTGACACCTGATCTTTTCCCTTCAAATGACCTGGTGTTTTCATTTAAATAATAACTAGAACCTAAGAGTGCATAGGTTTTCGTTTTCATTTACTGTTCTCTGATTGGCTGCAGACACTTCCTTCGTGGTACTGTTCGTTGTTGATGTTGCAGGTGGCTCATGCAGGCAGTGTTGTGCAGGTACCTTGTTCTTGTGTATTTATCATTTGGGGTTCATGAAAACATGCCACTGTCTGACTGTTTTGGTAGATATACTGCCTGTGGGATTTTGGTTTTCCTACTTTGGGTACTCTGTCTATAAGGGAGGAGCCCTGGGAAGGATTCACATCTATGTACAGGTCACTGTAGCTGTATTCCCAGAAATCTTCTAGTAGACTTGGCCAATTTCAGATAGGAGTTTTGTTGTTGTTTTTCTTTCTATTCATTGTTTAGCAGCTTGTGGGTCGTTCCTCTGAGGTGTCTAATGAAAGTTCTATGCTCCGAATACATTACCTTACCCCCAGGGGTGTGAGGGATTAGCTATCACCTCATTTGCTGAGGGTGTTTACCTTTTCCACTCTCCTGTTCATTTTGTTTAATTGAAAGAGTCTGGCAGACCTAAATGTAATTCAGCTGATGTATTCTGTCACGCCACTGAATGCTCCTGGCTTAAAAAATTTGCAAGGCTTATCCCATAAATAGTATTACATTGTATGGGATTTCCTTTTGAAACATATCCATGTTTATATATCGAGCATATATGCATATACAGTTTTACAATTTCTGTAAAACATTTCTCCTTTTATCAACAAATTTCTTAATTTACCTAGTTCATTGAGTTTTTGCTATGGGGAATTTTTCACTTTAACAAAAAGAATATAGTAAAAATTCTGAAGTATTTTAGTTGGTGCCAATGTATAAATTTATACATTTATAAAGCTGTAAGTGGAATGTCATATACAAATATCAGGTTCTGTTCTTTCCTTTGGATCCCAAGTACTTGACATTATTTATTTATTTTTATAGCCTGGGGCTAGAGAGATGGATGGCTCAGTAGTTAAGGGCACTGGCTGCTCTTGCAGAGAATCAGGGTTCAATTCTCAGTGTTTACATAGTGCTGGATAACCATTGGCAACTCCAGTTCCTGGGAATCCAGTGTTATCTTCTGGCCCTGTGAGAATCAGGATCTTATGTGGTACACAGATATACATGTAGGGAAAACACTCATACACATAAAAGAAATCAATCTAAAACAATTTAAAAGTTTTAGTTTGTCATTCCTTCTTGTCTTCACAACTCCTTAAATGTATTCACTTTCCCTTTAGTGACTCAATATTCCAGTTACACAAGGAAACACACACACACACACACACACACACACACTTTTGTTGAGGGAGTAGGAGCCTCAGGTCTTTTCTTAGGTTTTAGGTTTATTTTATTTAATTACACATGTGTGTGTCTCTTTGTTGATATTTGCCCCTGAGTGCAGGTTCCTGCTATGAACATCCTGGCATAGGTCTTGGAAAGTGAACTTGGCTTCTCTGCAAGAGCAGTCCATGCTCCCTTCAGCCTGCTCTTAGATCTTTGTATATCAGCCAGGGAGCCATGACTGCTCCAAACTAGGGTAAGTGACATTTCCATCTCACTCCAGTCCCTGACTGTTTTACATCGGTTTGCTCATTCCTTTGAGTGGGCTTTCTTAAGCACCTGTTGAGTGGCAGTCATGGTAGGAAGTAGAGATGCTGAGCAGGCCGCCGATGGAGAAGACCAGATGCGTAGGCGCTGTGCATGGGTGTTTCCTTTCCTATGGCAGTTGGAGTGCTTATATCTAAGTGGTCGGTTCCACTCCTCACTCACAGCTAGGTCATTTCATAGTGTCTACAGTGCATGCATGTTTACTCTTTTCGTCTTCACAGTACTGTATGGTTGGCAATATTTTCCATGCCCTCATTTCCAGATGCAGACAAGGGCACATAATGTTTAAGTGGGCTTTTCTTAAATGTTAGCCACAGGTAAACCTGGGGGTCTATCCTAGGCAGCCTGCCTCCAAAGAGCAAACTATTCTCATCTGCCTCAGAGGTAGCCCCTGCCCTCAGGAGCTCACAAATGGTAGTTTCATATGCAAATAAATCAACTCTACAATGTAGTCAGGAAAAAACTAAAGAGTCCAAGCTTGTTGTGGTAGCAGCGCTCACCTTTACTCCCAGCTCTTGGGAGGCAGAGGCAGGTGGATCTCTATAAGTTTGAGAGGCTAGTCTGGCCTACAAAATAAGTTCTATGGTAGCCAGAGCTATGTATACAGACCCTGTTTTGTTTTTTAAAGTCCATGAAGATGAGGGGCTAACTTACTTCTGCCAGTAAAGCTCAGGTAATCAGCGGCAACCCTTGGAGAAAGTCTCGTGCCCTGTGGACACTGGTGGAGCAGGCCAGTAAGGAGAGCCTGTGTGGGCAGGGTGGTCCAGGGTCAAGGGGCTACTTCTGTACATGAGTTCAGTCTGGGTCAGAAGTTCAGTCTCCACACCCTCAAGTCTTATGGCCGTTGGACAACCACTTAGCTCGCTCTACGTGGTCCTTGCTTAACAATCTCACACGTTGGTGTCCGGCTCAAAGGGAATAATTAGTGTAGAAATGCTGAGAGCTAGGCAACTCTGAAAGCTGTTCCTATTCACGAGAAAGAACAATGGCGTCCAGTGTGTCTGATGTGGGCCAAAAGGAAGCACTGTGCTGCCTTACTGACTGCCTAATAAAATCGGATTCAATGTCTAGGTTCAAACCCTGAGCTCCTAGGAAGAGTGTCAAGTGCCAAACTCCAGGTTTCGCTGCAAATTCTAAGCTGTGCAGTGTTGACTGACAGGCTGAGCCCTGACTGGGGACTGATGGTGTGACTCTCCACACCACTCTACCGTGGTGGTCTTTTTGCCACCTCAAGTATAAAATATGCATCCCTGTACTACAGTTAGAACAAGTTTGCTGCCGATACAGCTAGTAAAGTGGCCCCAGCCACTACAGATACTGTTAGGGAACTCCATGAACGGAAGCAGATGTTTCCCTGAATCTTTCTCAGAAGTTGCGGATGGGGTTTGCTGCAGAACTCAGCAGAAGAGCTGCCTTGTTAAGAGGGGCGTGTCAATCTAAAGTCCCAAGAACTCTCACATCCTACCTTGGTCTAGCAGCATTTCCCCCAGTAACAGCCTGAGAGAGATTGGAGAATATGCAATCTGTGGTAATGGGGATAAAAATATTACCAGTACAAACTGGACTTAGTTGGTTATCAAAAAAGACATGAAGTTGGGAAAATGTGTTGGGGGGATATGGGAAGTTTGAAGATGGGGTGCATGTGATCATATTTCATATGGTCATCCTTATACATGTGAAATTATCAATAAACTAAATAAGTGTAACAAGGATAAGTGTATACATGTATATTTGTATATATAACATAAAAGGAAAGGGGGAATTGGAGGTTATTTAAGTGGAGGAGGGGAACACTGGTGGGGATGTAGGGACAGAGGAGGGTGGAGGTGCTGAGCAAAGTATAATACGTATGTATGAAATGTCAAATGAAATCCCTTCTTTTGTATGCCAACTAATAAAGATTTAAAGAGAAAAACTTTACAAGAGAATATTGTGAAAATATATAGAAAAACATAGGGTTTAAACAAAAATCACATTATGCAGATTTCTCTAGGTCTTGGGTCCTTTCCTTGAAGAACATCATTCTAGTCTCCAGACCATAACCACTACATTTAAAGGATCCCTTTGGCTGTGGTCTTCTGCATCCAGTAGCTGGCCAGGCCAGAAGAACTATGCATTGAATGAAAAGTCACCTCCCACTCAGCTTCCAGTCATTCCTGAGCATGCTTGTGGTCCTTGTGTGCTCCCGGGGTTGCAGATGGTGTCTTTCCTTGGAGTGTATTATTGTGACAAAGTTGTACCAGGCTCAACTTGTAGAGTTTCATTTGACCTAATGGAAGATTTGTGTACCACAATACACCACTGAATGGCTTATCTTGGCAGTGGGGAGGCTCCATCATGCTAACCAGCTCCCTTTATAACCAGGGGGTCGCCAGGTGCCACATGGTTTGTGTGTCTTTCTTTGGAACTGGTTTGTGGGAGGAATATGTAAGAGTTGGAACTTAGGGCTAGAAAAGTCTTAGAATGCTCTAGTCAGGGATTAATGGATCATTATTGTGGGAGTTTGGAAGACCAGAATCCTGAGAGAAATGTGGACAATGGCCGTGTGTCTCATGAGGTTTCAGAGGGAAAGAGGGACTCCACTGAGAACCAGGCCAGAGGCCATTTGGTATCCTGGCAGAGGATCTGGCTTTATTCTGCTCAGAACTCAGTGGAGCTCAGTTCAAAAGCAATGGAGTGATTTGTTTGGTGGAGGAAGTTCCATGTGAGCCTAGAACTATTCAGATGGAGGTGGGGGGAGGGGAGGACAGAGACAGACAGACAGAGATAGAGAAGATGAGAGGAGAGAGAAGAGATAGAGATAAAGATAGATAGATAGATATTATCAGCGTTTATACTCCATTATATTTAGCTAAGACTTAAGTGCATGGTGTGGTACCCACCACATTCAGGGTGAATGTTTTCTTCCAATTCAAATCCCTCCCAGATGTACACAGAAGCCAGCTTCTTCAGTGATTTAAAATCGGGTCAAGCTGACCCTAAAGATTAACCATTACACACACTGAGACCCTAAAGTGGTTTCCGGTTGTTCAGCGTATCAGTCTCAAGTCTCACAGCCTGGTCTGATTCAAAGGGGAGCTGGGTACAGCTCCATAGTCCTCAGTGCTGTGCAGATCCCATACTGTAGACTAGACCTAGCAGTGCTGCGGCTTGCAGAGGGGACTTGCTTCTAAGTGTGGAGGGACCTCTCTGGCACTGCATCTGTCTCGGCATCGCAGTCTCTGGGTCGGGGCCACAGTGATATTCCTGTCCTGCAGATGTCCCAGTGTTCTCTCTAGACCTGGGTGTTGCATGTAGTTTTAAACGCTACAGTCTTTGCCTAGGATCGGCTGGGCTACCAGCCCCTCCCAGCTTCCCTTTTGTTTACCTGACTTTGTTTCAGGAGGTGACTGTGCTGCCAGCTTCCACTCTAGACCCTTGAATCCGAGGATAAAACACACACACACACACACACACACACACACACACACACACACAGTTAATTCCTTTACAATTTGCCTTCTCGGCACAATTGTTGAGCGTTACTATCTGCAGCCTGGAAAATCATACCCTTAGCAATTTATCTCTGTTTCTACATCTGCCCTAAACTTCAGTGCTAGTCCCACCTAGCCCCTGCCAAACATCCTTGGCCACCTGCCTGTAGCGAAGACCTCACATGATTGCTGCATTCTTCTTCCTCCAAAGCAAGGTAGGAAAGGCTTCTCTCTCCTTTCTTGCATCTCCCTTCCCTCCTGGGACCCTGAAGACCGGTTTGTACCTTCCTCCCAGCAATTGGCCCTCCGGCCTTCTTTACTGACAAATCAAGAATCAATTGGGGAACAGGATTTTAACATCAGGACCTCCCTTTACACCTGGGAAGGTTAGTTACCTGGGTAGATGCATTTTCTCCTCTTCTTGGCTGCCTCTCTCCTTTGATGTCAGGCTTCCCTCAGCCCTTCTGCACCAGCGACTTGAACCTTGCAATGACCTGCTATTGCTTAGGCAAACTGGTCCAGGGAGCTCATGCACAGGGGTGGGCACCTCTCTGCAAGTGCATCATGGGGATTCTCAGTTCGATCAAAGGGAGCTCGGTCGCTTTCTTCATGGCACTGCATCTTCTGCAGCACTAACCTGTCGCCCAGAGCTGTCTGACTAGAGAAACTGACCAAGACCAGGCTCTGACAAATTGGCAAGAGACATGAATTTTAGAAAACACTTTTTCTCAAATTAAAAAAAAAATTAAGCCCCCTTCCCCTCCAACTCCGTGGAAGCATATACCTTTGGTAGAGGTGATGGTATCTATCTGCTGGGCCTCAGAGGGAGCTGGTTGTGTTATTCCTGCACAGGCAACTTAGAAGTCCCATTGGTTGCATGATCTTGGTCAGATGAAATGTCTTCTGGCTAGCATGTGTTCTAGTTGTTGGCTGTTCCACCCCATTGCAACCCACTTTCAGCCCAGATTTTCTGTGTCAGGAGGGATGGATAGTTGAAAAGGCCTGTAAATCCTCAGCCAAAACTCACAGGGTGTTTTGAGCCCTGTGGTGTACAGTCACAGGGTGGGGGTGGGGGGAGTGGGCTTGGATTTGCAGCAGTTTACAAGTAAATGTTCTCACTGCAGCACCCACCGTCAGAGCACTTGCCCTCTGAAGTGAATTCTCAGAGGGAGGGGGTGTCAATGAAACCCAATGTTTTCACCTTAACCTTGTGGACCTTGAATCTGGACATCCCAGGACCTCTCACTGCCTCCTGGCTCCTGGCAGAGCCTAATGACTACATCACCTAAGACTCTGAATATGCCAATCCTGCCTCTGTTTCTATAAGAGGAAAATCCACCAGAGCCTATGTATACTCTGAAGACAAAAGGCCTCTTGGCCACACTAAACAGCACTCAGGTTCTTTGTATTGTGAAGTGTGAGGAATTCACCCTCAGCCAGTGTCCAGAGGGCTTCCTGGCTGTCAGGCTCTCTATCACAGGACTGAGGCCCACTGCAGATTCACACCTCTGACAATCTCAACCAGATGGAGAAAGGCCTTTCAGGGGGATTTAGCTTCTAGCCTTTCTGCTGTAGCTCTACTGTGAAATGCATGCTCTGGGAGCTATTTTAAGACACAGGGAAATATTCCTAGCACAACACTAAGTTTAAACAGAGAGCAGAGTCACAAACTGCCTATCCAGGAGGATCTCAGTTTTGTGGTCTAGATACATCTGGAATGTTGATGATGGCAAGTTTGTGGTGATTCTTTGTCATCACCTTTCAAATGTCTGCAGTGAGTGTAATAATATGATTATTGTGTGTGGCCATATGTAGTCAGTGTCACTGTGTGCCTGATTGCGCACACATGTGTGTGTCTCTGTGTGTGTGTGTGAGGGGGGGGGATAGACACAGGGACAGACACAGAGACAAAGAGATAGAGAGACAGAGAGACACTCAGAGACACAATAACAGAGACTGCCAGAGCCAAAGTCAGAGCCAGAGCCAGAGCCAGAGCCAGAGCCAGAGCCAGAGCCAGAGCCAGAGCCAGAGCCAGAGGAGTCCATATGGAGGTAAAGGCATGGCAGCGGGCAGCAGGAACAGAAGTTGACTCCTTCACATCCAGAGCTGGGCGAACAAACTAGACATGGCGGGAGGCTACAGACTTCTAAAGCCCTTGTGACATACTTCCTCTGTTAAGTATCCACGCTCCATAACCCCCACAATCAGCACCATCAATAGGGAACACCTGTTCAAATACAGGAGCCTATGAGGGACATTGCTCATTGAAACCACTGAAGTAACCCTTCCTCGAAACTTGTTACTATGTTGCAGTTATTTGTTGGTATGTTATTACTAACTACAGTTCCTAGATTGCAACTCCGGCTACTCTGTTTTGTGCTGGGCCTTGATAACAAGTTTTTTACTGTACAGTTTCTGAAGTGGATTATCTCTGAGACTACAAATACCCGAATTAAATTATGTATTTTAAGCCTAAAAATCCAAGGTAGCCAAGGACCTAGTAATGCGATGAAAAGCCCTTTTGAAAAATCTGAAGGAATAAAAGAAAGAAAGAGAGAAAGAAAGGAAGAAAAAAAAAACCAAGAGAGCCCACAGAATTGAGAAGACAGTGGATCATACTGAAATCCCTGAAAATCTTTGTTTCAGAAAGTGACTTGAGTGCTGGCAGGTGGCTGCCATGTGGGCAGGGGTGGGTGGGACTTGATTTGGGCTCCGAGGTAGGACCCTTTTCCCAGAGGTGTAGTGTCAGCTAGAGCAAAGGGGGCTGGACTGGAGCCAGAGTCTACGGAGGTTTTAAAAGGAAAAACAGGTAATTCTGGCAACCCAATTAACAGAGGAATGGAGGAGGGGTGCTATGTAGTCATTGTGACCTCGGGCTGGCCCAGAGCTCTTTCCTGATGCCCTCCAGATGCTAATTAATCCTGTTCCCCAGAGCAGGGAGCCAGGTGGTCATGCTAGCTAGCAGAGGTCATTTCCCCTGAACATTTGCAACAGGTCTGTTTAATGCCTGACCTTTCCACCAAGCATTAGACTTTTGCTTCTGCATGTTATGAGGGTATCAATTATTGTCACAGCTAGCTGATAGAGGCCCTCAATCTGTCATGCCGGTTGTAGAGACCACCTTGAGAGGCTGCTGTTCATCAGTGTCATCACGCATTTACTGAACATGTGCAAGCACTGGTATGGGGTAAGGCAGGCCAGGCATGGTGTGTTTGCCTCCTACTGTGGGACAATAAAGGTGCTGGGGATAATAGGGTGTCCTTTGTACATCCTGTGTGTTATCAAAGGGACTTGTTTATTCACATTACAGGTGTTCAGGGTATCACAGAGTCCAGTAGAATGAAAATGGAATTCTACCAAATATTTAAATCATGGTGATGTGGGTCCAACCTTTCTTGGGTTGGCAGAAGTCACAGAGGGCTGGAGTGGGATTCATGGTTTTCTTCCATCTTCATTCTGGGATATATGCATACAGTATCACTCCTCATTGCTGGGTTGTCAAACCTGTCAATCAGAAGCATTAGCCCACCCAGGACAACTCCAACTCTAAAAGACAGGTTAATTTGTGAAACCTGAGAACCATCTTAGAAGGTTCAGGAAACGAGAAAGGGTTAGTGCTATGACAAACAATGCATTTTAGTTTTCATTAACAAAAGGGGTACCTGGTAAGGATTTAAGATACAGCCCCCCCTTTCTCCTATAACTATCTCTAGAGAACACTTTGTACAGATAGCAGAGGTTCACACTGAGTGTGCTCTGAAAGGCATTTCCAACAACTCATTGAGGTCATCAAAGGAACTGACTTCATATCACGGAGAATGGTGCTGATCCCCTTGGAAAGTGGGTGATTTTCAGGTTCTAGTCAGCACTGTGAGGGTCAGTCCAGCTCTTCCTGGACTCTCAACATGTCCCTACCATGGGCACTAAACTGGTCTCAGGAGTTGTGGAGGGATTTTCACAAATATGAGGACCCCAGGAGCTGAACTGAGGATCTTGTGCAGAGCCCTGTAGGAGTCTGAACCCAAGATAAGTTTGGAGGGACAGTGATTGGGGTCTACAGAATTGTCACTTCTCCATACATGGCAGTTGGCTGGCAGAACTTCAGGCAGCCATGTTTGAGCAGTAGTTGATTCTTAGAGAGTCTCAAGCAGAAGGATTGACTTTTCCTTCAACCAGAGACAGAGAAACTATGCCAGGCCTGTTCAAGGGAGACATTGCCTTCTCTCTGGGCTCTGAATCCCAGGGCACAACACAGAACCACTACATCCCATCTGCAAATTGCTCTTTGAGTCAACTAGAGAATTGTTTTCCTTCCAGTTCCCCAGACAGTCTCTCCAGATTCACTCAGGAGAATGACATCTTCAGACTGCAGACCTGCACCAGGCCAACATCAGCATCAGTAATGCTTGGCCTCCTTCCTCTTCTCTCGTTTCTTTCTTCCTCTACTGGTTAACTACAGTCAGAATGTGTCAGAGCATAAAAATCCTGTTCAAACCCCTCCAGGGTTATCTCAGAGTAAACCTCTCCCCCCCTGTGCACTATCCCTGATGATGGTGCCCTTGGTCTTTAATGTACCAGGAGTCCCACCTTAGGGCCTTGGCCTTCACAGTGCCCTCCTCCTAGGATGCTCTTCCTCCAGGTGCCTGTGTGCTCCACCACACCAACTATCATTCGGAACCAGATGAGTGAATTCTGTTTTTTTTTTTCAACCAGAAGACCTTGATTCTAGAATGTTAGTAATTTTGAACTTTGTTCTGAACTTGAGCAGTTGGGCTCATCCAACTTTATGGAATTTCTCAGGAGTGCTTTGAGGTAATTCAAGGCAATGTGAACTGACTTTCCATTCCAGATCATCAGAGAGGACAGGGAAGGGAATTCAGAATTGTCAGGAACAAGGTCATCTGCTATTCAGTAATACCTTCTGGGCACCGACTAAGACAATGAACAAGGTGGCCAGGACACCACACAGAGTTCTCACCCTTATTGGCTCATAGGCTATTCAAGGTGTCAGTCAGTAAGCAGGTGGCCATGTAAGGAGTTCTAAAATTATATGTTGGTATGTACAGTCACGGTGAGGTGACTAGTCTAAGATGCTTTCCAGGGAACTTTGTGTGTGATTCAGTAGAGGTAAGGGATGGCGCAACCTTATCCTCATTCCATGACTGATACTTGCAAGTGGGGGCTAGCTGGGACAGGCCTGCAACCCATGTAAAAGTAAGTGAAGAGGGTTTCACTAATAGAAGAAATGGAGAAGGACCAACTCAACAGTCTTCTGTGCCAGGAGTCGGGGTGGTTTTTTTTTTTTTTCTTTTTGAACTGCTCCAACTTGCTGCAATCTAAACTTCTCTTAATTTGGAGCAGATAAGAATAATTTTGGGCAGATAAAACTAATTTGGGCAGATAAGGACTTCTGGGAAGTTGCTGTTCCCCAGGGCTCGGCACTGATGCTTCTATGAAATGATTGCCTCAGATTCTTCCTTCAATCTAGTTTGAATTATTAAGGTGCATGTGCATGTGCATGCGTGCACACACACTCACACTAACACACACACTCACAGAATTGTCAGATTCCATAATAGATGAACATCTTCTGGAACTATTGGAATTCCCAGAGCAAGCCTCAGTGTCACTCTAGAAACTACCCAGAGGCCCAGGCTTTGGCAGATACAATGCTTCATCATTTCTGGCTTCGTTAGCCTCTGTGGTTGCACATGATGGAAACAGCAAAGAACGTGGGATTGTGTGTCACAGGGAGGAATCAAAGAGAAAACTTTCAGTGTTAGGTTAGTGACTTGGCAGGAAAGCTGGAGTGCTCTCCTGGGAGGACTTACTGGAGTGCTTTCTGGGAGGATTACTTCACACAGAGAGAACTTGACCAGGTTCACTTCTGGCTGAGTGAGAGGCTGCAGCAAGAATTACTAAATGGAGAAATCTCAGCTCCTTGAGGCTGTACCTCATCCTTCATTCTGCCTCAGCCACCAGTAGGAGATACAGGTGACTGGACAGAGTGATATGTAGATAGCATGTGCCATTAGGCCTCTTCTCTGGACTGAAGAAGAGACACTGTCTTGTTGACAGTGGTGGCAGCGATCATGGCTGAGGCTTCTTTCTGAGGCTTCTTCACTGCTGGGTGTCAAATACATGACTTCTCTGTCTGGCCTGGACTATGTGTGACCTATGCTAGGCAGAGAGGGAATCCTACAATCTGGGACTCTGGAAGTCCCAGACCTGCAAGGGCCCACTAACCTGAGGCCCAGCTAGGAGGGCAAAAGGTGAGGGAGAGAATGAATGAGTGGGGTCTCCACACTACAGAGAAGGAACAACGACAGTATCGAGGTGGCAGGCAGGTTTTCAGACTCCAGAAAGTGCCACTGTAAGTGTCTTCACAGCCCTGCATCCTCTCAGATGGAATTTGCCACATCCAGATGACAAAGGGAAGATTTGAGAGACACAGGTGACCCTCCACTGGCTGATGGCTTGGTAGACAGCCTGAGGGTGGTTGTTCTGTGGGGCCCAGGCCAAGGCCATTGGCACTGGAACATTCCAGACCAAAGGTCCCAGAGAGGCTAACGGCAGCCTTCACTTCACCAATGCCACACTTGTTTGACTTTGCACACAAGGGAGTTCCACCATGTGTTGTGATGTGCCTGACTATAAGGACACACTCCTCTGGCAGCCAAAGTGGCTGGGTATAGCAGCGAATTCTATGCCTGTGGATGGCACTGGCTCATTTACTGTTGGAAATGCTACATCTTGAGGGTGGCTGTCTTGACTAGTTTTATGTCAACTTGATAGAGGCTATAGTCATCTGAGAGAAGGGAGCCTTGATTGAGAAAAATGCCTTTATAAGATCTGGTTGTAGGCAAGCCTATAAGGTATTTTCTTAATTAGTGATTGATGGGGAGGGCCCAGTCCATTATGAGTGGTGCTGGTGGTCCTCGGTTCCATAAGAAAGCAGGCTGAGCAAGCCATGAACAGCAAGCCAGTAAGCAGCATTCTTCTATGACCTCTGCATAGCTCTGCCTCCAGGTGCCTGCCCTGCTTGAGTTCCTGTCCTGGCTTCCTTTGGTGATGAACAGTGATGTGAAAGCAGAAGCCAAATAAACCCTTTCCTCCCCAAGTTGCTTTGGTCATGGTGTTTCATCGAAGCAGTAGTAACTTTGAGATGGGGGTGGGGAGGTGGGGGGGTGGAGGAGGTGGGGGTGGGGGGGTTGGGGGGATGGGAGTGGGTTGGGGGGTGGTTCTGTTCATTTGCAAAGGCATTCAAGAAGCATCCAGGGACACAGGCTCCTCCTCAATTCACAGTCCCCTTAGGCCTTTTGACTGAGAGATAAGAGAGAAGAGTGAAGTCCCCAGGAGCAGTCACAGGCTTGAGAAGTCAGACTGAAACCACAGGTCTGAAAAGTGTAGCGCCAGAAGCAAGGCTGAAATTACAGTCTTTTCCTGAACTGTATTCGGGATTATTGTATTGATGGAGAACAGGCCAGAGGGCCCCTGCATGTCCTCAGAACTGGCCAATAAGTTTAACACATGCTAGTCTAGACTTGTGGTGTTGTGTCACACAGACAGGAATTTTATGTTTCTTTTTTATTTCAGGTTGTTACTGGCCTTTAGGGGCAGAAGCCCTGGATCTGGAGCCCTAACAGGCCAGGCTGAGCCACCTATCCACACCTGTACAACAAATGAAAGAATAGGGAGCAGGGGAGGGAGGAGCCAACAATATGAGACATTATGAAGATTAAGAGGTCCAGTAACCCCAAAGCCCATTTCAGAGACTGACGTGACTTTTAAGTTTAAGGTTGGAGCAACTGGGGCAGAGATGAGAGGTGTGTATAATTGAGCAGTCCTGGTCAGAGGGTGGTCTAGTTGATCACTGTGTCAGCCATGAGTCTACAAGGTGCTTCAAAGAAGTCCTTCTTGCTTGAGGGGAGCAATCTGGTTCTCATTACATGATTGCTTCTGCATGGGAGTAGTTTCATGATGGAGTGATGGTCTCTCCATGGTCTCTGATGTTTCTGGAATCTGAGGTGACTTCAGGCTTAGGGCAGTGACTGAAGATATGTTGATGCCTCTGGAGGTATGGAAGGAGACTGTGAAAGCTGATGTTAAGGTGCCTCAGTTTCCCTTATCTTTTTGCCTCAGCCTTGTAGGGGATAAGAGGGGTTAGTGGCCACTAGGTTTTACATAGACTCCTTGAGTGGTTAGCATTCTCACATACTGGATATGTCGGTAACCAGCCCCAAGTAAGACTACAGATATAAAATGAAGGCAGATGCCAGGCTAATATCTCCTTGTGGGCTGGAGTCCAGTCAATGTTTTTTCAGCAAGCACAGTTTTTAAGTGTCTGTTGCAAAGTCTTAGCAGCATCAGGTATAATTTTGTACAGTAGTTTCGATAAGTGGATTTGAGCTTATCTTATTTTTGGTGAATCAAAAAATAAGCTTATGAATCCATCTTTTAGGTTTCAGAAAAGACATTACACAGACACACATGCACACACACACATATGGACACATTGCGGACACATAAATGCACACATAACACATGCACATGCATAAACACACAGTGCCTTCATACACATCCGTACATGCACACAGATGCATACATGCACATACACACATGTGCACACACACACATGTGCACACACACATGTATGCGCTGAAATCCAACACAAGTGAACATCTATGACGTTTCCATAAAACATGAGAAGCTTTCTGTTCTTGTCTCAGGTTCCACGCCTTCCTTCCACGGAATCCTAATGTTTTGGATATATTTCACTTGTAATTTTCCATGTGTCCTACATCTTCAACTATGTTGTTTAAAGTCTACAGCTGCTGGCTGTGTTGAGGAGTGTATCATAAAGCTAGCTGTCACTAATGGTGGTTCTGGAATCAAATCAATTGTGCTGAAATGTAAAAATGAAGTGTTTACTAGTTATGCGACCCTGAGTACATTATTTGCCCTTCCTGAAGGTCAGTTTGTTCAGCTCCAAATGGCGTTAAACCTCCACTTCACCCCCTACAGTGGGTCTGTGGATTTGGTGAAAGAGTAAATGGCAAGGGCTTTGTAATTTCTTTTTAAAATATATTTATTTTATGAGTTTATTTTTATGTGTATGTATAGGCACCACGTGTATGCAAGTTCCTGCAGAAGCCAGAAGAGGACACTGTGTCTTTTGTGAGCTGCCATGCAGGTGCTGGGAACTGGACTCAAACCCTCTGCAAGGGCAGCAAGTCCCTTCTGACCCATCTCTCAAGACCCCCCTTGCACATTTATTTTCTACTGACCCATAAGTGCCACTTTTGTAATGTCACTTCTCCCTGCTCCTATGCCCCAGATGTCTCCAGGATGCTTGTGACACACACTGACCCTTCTCCACTAGCATTTCCTCTAGGCCTCCAGACCTTAAGGAAGCAGCTAGAAAGGAACCCACCCACTGAGTGAGATCTCCAGTATTTAATAGAACTACCCAGGAAAGACAAATGAGCTAGGCAGCAGACTGCTGATGAAAATACTAGACTGTTAATTAGCAAGTTTCTTGGCCGGAGCAGGAAGTCATTCATCAATTCAGATGAGTAGAGATTGTACAGCCACTCAGATGTCCTCCCTCCTTCTGCACCAGTGTGGCAGCTGTGGTTGACCCCTCTGGAGTTGTCCCTCCCACGATGTCTTACTGAGGGAAGTGACCAGGATTCTAGATAAATGTAATGGTTCTGAACTTGGAAAGAGCTGGGGCCAAAGGTTTCCTGAGCTGGAGATTCAAACCAGAAACCCCAAAATATATGCAGAGACCTCTGGAACGAGATGAGAAGATGGGTGGACTAGTTACATGGACACGATGTTCCAAACAGTCCACTTCTGCTGCCAAAGTAACCCTCTTGAAATTCATGAAGAGCCTCTCTTGGGCTCCATACAAAGGCTTGGTGGAAGGGGCTTGTTTTACAGCAAGTGAGCATATGAAGGAAGAAAGTGAAAGTTATTGCTCACATTAAAATATCTAGTAAGAAGCTGGTTTGTAGCTGGGCAGTGGTGACGAACACCTTTAACTCCAGCACTTGAGTGGCAGAGGCAGGTGGATTTCTGAGTTCGAGGCCAGCCTGGTCTACAGAGTGAGTTCCAGGACAGCCAGGGCTACACAGAGAAACCCTGTCTTGAAGGGGGATAGGGGGAAGAAGCTGGTTTGGGTTCCAGCCAACATCTGTCTGACTTTCAGGTTCAGGCCCACCTTGTTATACCATCTTATGTCCCTCACATGACAGGTCACCTTGAACACAAACTCTGTGACCTAGAGGGCCATGGTCACTGATCCACTTTCATACCCACAGGGCCCACAGTGCTGGACAACGGTTGGGTCTTTGATATGGCTGCCTCTAACTCCAGCAGCTGATAAATCATTTGTGGTTGCATCGAACTCAGACTGGTGAGCTCTGTGTGCACTGGTCATTGATGCATTTGTTAGATGTTCATGGAAAACACATTATCCTTCATGCTGAGAATGTAAAGTGACCACCGCGACCAGCTCATCAAGGCAGGAATGTACCAGAAAAGGCTGTAGATGGCTTTTCTTTAAGGAGAGACAGAGGTGGCTTATCAGAAATGTGTCTTCATCAACTCTCCAATGTGAGCAGATAAGAACAGTCTGGAAGATATCAGGAAATGAAACAGGAAACATGCCAGGAACCCTAACAATTTGCCTGGAAATAGAGACCACAAACTGGAGCTGGGCTAGCAAGTGATTGCATGTCTTCACACGTGTAGTCTGTGCAAATTGCAGTGCTGGGCCTGGGCCAAGGGTGCAAGCAAGGGAGACATCCTGACTGTGACTACCACTGAGTTATTGTCCCAGCAAGAGACACAAGTGTGGAGGACAGGCTTCTGGCTTTGCCAATCTATTACAGTTGGGCTGAGTGACAACTTTAGGAGAAATTTTATAGTCTTAAATATAAAGTTAAGATATTAAAAAACACCCATGTGATTCTTATTCTCTGATAGAATTAAGAGCTATTTATTATTTATTTATTGGATCATAAAGACTTTATTTCTGGATTTCTATATACATTTTTAAACTCTTATTGATTCTTTGTGAGTTTCACATTATGCACCACAATCCCATTTATGTCCCCATTCCTTCACATCTGCCCTCCATCCTTGCAAACTCCTCCCATAAAAGAATAAAAAATAAAAATGAAAAACAACAACCCCTCCCTAAAAGATCCATCTCGTCATGGAAGCTTTAATTTGTCAAGGGTGTCCCACACTGTACTCTTTTGCCCACACATCTTTGTGTGCACAACGATGCAACATGACTCATTGGTCTGATTTAAGGTCTCTGGCTTCTGCTACACTATTAATACTTGGCTACACTGGGACTCGGTTATCCTGTTGCTGCCCTGTGTCATAGAGATCCTGTAGTTTTGGATCTGTAGGATTGCTCCTTTTATGTGTTTCAGCAGTTCATAGATGGGGTAGATATTGGGGTCGGGCAACTCAAAGCCCTGGATCTGGCCCTGGATGGTAGCTGAGTTGGTCATCTCACTAGCTCTCCTGCAACCTCACTGCCAGGGGGAGCTCTCCAACACTGCCCCAGCTAGGTCACCCAATGCTACAGCCAGCAAGGGGAGCGGCTAGGTTTCCTGCTGTCATGCCATTGGGTCTGGCTTACCAGCACCCATGCCACCACGGCCAGCTCTACTGTGTTGTCCAGGTGCTGAGGTGTGGCTCTGCTCCCCCTAGTGCTACAGAGAGTGAGGAGCAGGGCCAGCTCTCCCGCTATCAAGACATCAGGGCCAGCTCTCCCACCTGGCGCAGGTGGTGAGGTGGGAGCATCTCTCCTTTGCTACCAAGCTGCAGAGGGATCCAATGCTCATGCTCTTGGGGGTGGCTCACCTGTGCACCCCTCTTCTGCCACCAGGGCCAGCTCTACTGTGCTACCCAGGCATGGTACAGGGTCTGTTCTCCTGCGTGCTGCAGCCGAGAGCTACTTATTAATACTTATCGAGAAGAAATATTTAGATTGGGGAAGCTGAATCTAAGCATTTAACTACAACGTTCTCTTGCTTTACCTACAAAAGCATCCCCTTCATCTTTACTATAATGCTCCCAATAAATAATGTAAAAGAAACGAGGGTTATTCTATTTTATTTATAAATTCTTACCTATGTATTTGTAAGAGAAATGGGACACTGAAAAAGATAAGTCATTTTATCATTATCAAACTAGAGATGTGAAGTGATCCCTTCCTGTCATCTAACAGCCATTCTGTGACCAGAATTCCCTGCTTCTTTTCTGTTAGTTAATGGCAGAAATGAAAGAGTACACATGTCGTACACACAGCCACTCTCACCCTGTTTCTCCTCGTGATTCACGTGGAGAAACTCGATGAAGTGTCTTTCCACACTCTGGGTTTGGCTGACTGTGACACTGCTGTCTGTTTCTTGTGACTTGATAACTGGCTCTATCGGCTTGGGTTTTATTTCACAAGAACGTTCACTATGTGTTTCTGGGCTCCTCCCACTGACTGCCGCCAGGGCACGAGGAGCCTGGTACTTCTCCTTTCTGAATATATAGTTCCATAAGTGGGAATTTTCTTCTCAGTTTTCCATGTATTGGCTTTGCTGGCTGTCCATGGTCATTGCTCACCATGGTTTTCTGAGGGGTTCTGATAGGCATATTTTAACACAGCCATTCTTTTTCTATCTGTTAGTTGGACTTTTTCTATAGACAAGGACTTCCAGACATTTACCGGTCAGCTCTCCAACAGAAAGCAGGTGTAGAAAAGTCCACATAAACCATCTTTTCTTTTCCACTTGCCAGTTTTGGGAACAGTAATTTGGCGTGACCAACACAGATGGTTTATCTCCGTCATTTCACCTGTGGATTTTAGCTTGTTTTATGTAATTCAGCTCACTGGTCTCTTTGATACTTCAGTTATCTTGTTCTCAGCTAGTGGGAATCCTTCTGGCTTGGTCCTGGGATATTTTAGACATTTCCCAGATAACTTGGTTAGCTTTCTTGTTCTCCATTAAGATGAAATCTAGAGTTGACCACATAGGATTTCTGATGAGAGATGAATCAGGCTCCCCTTCACTACAACGGAGCCCTAACCAACATACTTAAGAGACAGAAGTGGCGATGTTGGGGTGGGGGGTATCATAATTGACATGATGCTCTTTCTTTTGGCCATTTTCCTTGGAAATCAAAGAAATCTGAGTTGCTGCTGCCTTAGAAAATATGTGGCACTTTTTATTTGAAATGAAAATTGTGTTGTGAGGTCATGTTTATATTTCTAAATAAAATTCAAGATTTCAAAGGGTTTTAGTTTTCTTTGATTTTTATACTGCTTTACTTTAGTCTCACAGTAAAAGCTTTTGGTTTTTAAGCATTTTGTGTGAGAGTGCAAGTGCATAACTTTAAAACAACACCAGTCATACTATGAAACAAGACAACCAAAAGCTACTGAGAATGTCATTGCATCCTTTGCCGGTAATTTCAGCTGGACCAGCAGGTATGATAGCCCTGGTCCTGTGGCATAGGTTTATTAGTTTATTTTAAAATGTTTCTTCTCTGTGTGGTTAAACACCACCTCTACAGGTTCCTCTATTTTGTTTTGATTTGTGAGAATTTTCCTCCAAGTTTGGTTTAATTTTATCTTCTAACTTCATGGTGAGATTCTGAAGCTAAACTGCCCAGCGAATCATAGAGAGCACACTCTACTCCTGCTCCTGATTCCTTCTTTTTCTATTTTAAATTAAATGTTTTTTTCATATTTTAAACTAAAGAAAGCAGGCATCCACATAGAGCACTGCCTCTTTCCTTAGATAGATAAAAGCTGTCACACTGTGGCATCCACATAGAGCACTGCCTCT
>JADRCH010000155.1:1117463-1129978 GCA_019843965.1 Rhynchomys soricoides | reverse complement strand
TATATATATATATATATATATATATATATATATATATATATATATATGCATTTACACACACACACACACACACACACACACACACACACACACATTCTTAAGAGCCCAGGGAGAATGAAATACCGACTGAGATGACAGAATTATTTGTTTTAGCTATAACAGCAGTGAAAACTGATTTTCCTTAATAATTTACATTTACAACATTTTTCAACAAAAGATCTTAGTGATATGTAGCTTGGCTCCTTCGCGTCACTGAAAAGAAAACAAGCTGAGGAACTCCTATTGCCCTCCAGCCAGCAAATCTGCCCTGAGTCACTAGCCTCAGTCACCGCCTTCAGTCATCAGATGACTGTGTCTGGGACAGGTACTTATTTCCTCACAGAAGGAGGAAATGTCACCTTAGTTCTGCCCAGAGTTCACTAGTCATTTAGTCAAGATGCAATCCACAATGGGTGTCATCATTGAAGCTAAGTCCATAAGCTAAGTCCAACTCAGGTAGGAAGGTTACTTTCATTTTTTTTTTTTTTTTTTTTTTCCGAGACAGGTTTCTCTGTGTAGCCCTGGCTGTCCTGGAACTCACTCTGTAGACCAGGCTGGCCTCGAACTCAGAAATCCGCCTGCCTCTGCCTCCCAAGTGCTGGGGTTAAAGGCGTGCGCCACCACTGCCTGGTGGAAAGTTAATTTCAAACGCAGGAAAAAGGAAAAGGAGAATCAAAACCATAAGAGAAGAAGCATTCTCCATGGCCAGGGATGGTCTCTTCTCACAACTAGATGGACCTTGGACCCTAATTTTGTCACAGTCACCTAGGAGACTGGACTTCTTGTGGATTGCATGGATCTTGGCACCACTGACTGCAGCAGGCAGAGGTAAATGGAAGTTGCCACTATGAATGCTTTGCCACATTCTCCCTTTCTACAAGCACACAGTAGGGTTACACCTCTCAGTCTGTTTGTGGTTGAGTAGAGGAATGAGATTATTTCTGGGGAACAGATTATGAACAGAAGGGCAGATGTATCTCCAACTTGGAGTTTTGAACTGCCAGCATCAGGATCTTTCCAGTGCTGCTGCCTTCTTGCCTAGTGACTAGAATCTTTGAAATAGCAGCTGCCGGAAGGCAGGGTTCTCTGTGAGGAGCAGAGCATTTTGAACTTAAAATGACCACTGAACAGACTAAGACATAAATCTGTGTTGTTTTAAACCACAAAGATTTGGGGACTATTTGTTACTATGTCACATTTAAGACCTTCCTGACCAACACTGTGGACATTCCACTGTCTGCTCTTGTTGGGGCTGAATGAGCAGTTGATGTATTCATTTTTCCAAGGCCCAGTAAATATGTCCATGTTTTTTCATTCCAGAATTTTACCCACAGATGAATTTTATGCTAAAAGGAAGGAGCTTGTGTGTGTGATATCATGGCTTATTTTAATGTTTTAATATTTTGTTTTTTTTTCCTGCCAATGATATGAAGACAAATAAGGGCCTTCCTTCTGGAATGCTCTAAGGGGTGGTGGTGGTGGAATACACAGCAGTGAAAAGCAAACAAGAAAATGACACGTTGGCTAACAAACAGTAAACAAATAAACAAAAGCCAGGAATCAGAGCTCAGGAAAACGACTGTGAATTTCCTTTGCACTCCTAAACCTGTTTCTTGCTACTTTTTGATCCCCCCCACCCCCTCATTAAGGGCATGAAAAAGCAATATCCCATTTGTGAAGGTTAATATTGATTGTAAACTTGATGAGATCTAGAATTATTTAAGAAGCAGATTTTAGGCACATCAGTGGGGGAATTTCTAGATTGTGCTGGCTGAGGGAGGATGACTCAGTCTTGATGTGATTGGCACCTTCCTTGAGTTGGATTCCTGGATGGGGTAAAGAAGAGACAGCAAGGGCTAGAGAGATGGTTCAGTGGTTAAGAGCACTGACTGATCTTCCAGAGGTCCTGAATTCAATTCCCAGCAACTGCATGGTGGCTCACAACCAGCTGTAACTGGATCTGATGCCCTCTTCTGGTATGTTTGAAGAAAGTGACAGTGTACTCATATAAAATAAATAAATAAATAAATAAATAAATAATTTTTAAAAAAAGAAGAGAGAGAAAAATGACATCTTAGCATTATTCTTACCCTGCTTCTCGACTGAGGGGTGTTGTGACCAGCTACCTAACGCAGAGCTGTCTCTGATATGATGGACTGTGTGCCCTCAAACTGTGAGCCAAACAAACTCTTCCTTGAGTTATTTTTGTCAGTGGAGTCACTGGCCATGTGGTTTATCTTTAGAGCTGGTTTGTGGGAGGAGTGTGAAAGAGTTTGGAGCGTCAGTGTAGAAAAACCCTAAAGCAGAGCCTAATAGGCTGCTCTAAAGGGAGCTTGGAAAATTCAAATCCTGAGAGAAATGTGGGCAGTGGAGACCCAGCTCATGAACTTTCAGAGAAGAACAAGGATTCTATTTGGAACTTGGAGAGGGGCCACTTGAGTTATAGTTTGACAAGGAATTTGGTTGTATTCTGTATCTTGAGAATTTGATTGGGGTTAAATTGAAAAGTAATAATTTGGTTGATGGAGGAAATATCAAAAAAGGACAGAATTTAGGTTGTGGCATGGTCATTGCTCACTGCTCTTACCCAGGTCTATAGCGAGAAAGAGCAACAAGTGGAGCAGGGTTGCATTCCTGCAAGGAGGTACTTGGAGGCCATTGTATGATGCTTTGAAGGTGAAGTGCTAGTTGCAATGGAAATCCTGAGATGTTGAAGATGCCAGGGCCATAGAACACCCACCGATGAAAGCTGAAGACACATAGTGAAGCTTCCCAAAGAGAGGGGCTATGTGAGGTGGCACAAAGAGAGGTGGCAGAATTGGTGAGGCAGTGCTACACAGAACCCTGTGGATCCCAGGTGATGTCATCATGAGTCTTCTGTGCTGGATATGGAGCTGCAGGACTTAGCTGTGTTTACTTTGTTCCCATCATTCCTTGCTCTTCACCCATTTATGCCTTTTGTAATAGGAATTTTATGTGCAATTGTAGATTGGGTTTGTTTTTGTTGTTGTTGTTGTTGTTTTTTTTTTTTTTTTTTGGTTTTTTTGAGACAGGGTTTCTCTGTGTAGCCCTGGTTGTCCTGGAACTCACTCTGTAGACCAGGCTGGCCTCGAACTCAGAAATCAGCCTGCCTCTGCCTCCTAAGTGCTGGGATTAAAGGCATGCGCCACCACTGCCTGGCTGCAATTGTAGATTGGAAATAAATAGTTTTTAGATTTTTCCCAGAGGTTCATAGAGTTAAGAGATTGCCTCAATGAGTCTGAAGAGACTCTGCACTTACCTATTTGAGCAGTGTTGGCACTCTAAAAGACAACTGGGACTTTGGAAGTAGGATTTTACACTATGAGATGGCCATGAGCCTGTGGGGATACAAGGTAGAAGGATATGGCTTAAAAGTGACATAACTGCATAGCATACTAACAAGGGGTGGACTTGTGGTTAGTAGTGATTATCAACCTCTTGAGATCTGGAGTTAAATAAGAGACAAACCTCCTGGCTTGGCCATGAAGGCATTTCTAGAATGGTTAACTGGCATGGGAAGACTCACCCTAAAAGGAGGTGAAATTACATGGGTAGAGTCCCAGACAGAACAAAGGGAAAAAGCCAGTGGGACATCAGCATTTTCTCTGTTTTCTGGCCTCAGTCACAGTGTGGCCGGTCACCCCAAGTTCCTGCTACCCTGTTGTGGTGGTTTGAATAGGACTCTTGTGTTTGAATGCTTGGCCCATGAGGAGTGGCAATATTAGAAGGTTTGGCCTTGTTGAAGGAAGCATGTCAGTATGGGGACAGGCTTTGAGCTGTCCTATGCTCAAGCCACACCCAGTCACAGCCCCTTTCTGCTGCCTGTGGATCAAGATGTAGAACTCTTGGCTCCTCCAGCATCATGTCTGTCTGTACACTGCCATGCTTCCCACCATGACGACAAGGGACTAAACCTCTGAAACTGTCAGCTAGCTCCCAATTAAATGTTTTTCTTTATAAGAGATGCCAGGATCATGGTGTCTCTTCACAGAAATAAAACCCAAACTGAAGTGGAAACTTCTAATTCTTTGGAAGTTAGTTATGTCAAATGATGCTTTTCTGGGAGCACACAGGTGAAAGGGTGTTTTGATATAGTAAATGCTATCGCAAACACGTGAAAGGACCTGCTATGAAGGAGTATAAATATTACCCCACAGACAGTGGGGGATGAGCACTGAGCATCGGCTTGCTCCGCCTTGTTGTTTTTCGCTAAAGACACACATGTATTGGTTCGCCTTACATATTGTTGTTGAGCTCAACTTGTGGTAACACTGCCATTAAGAGAAGCTCACCAAGGAACTGCATGTGAGGTTCCTGCAGCAGTTTGCTGCTTCTGCAGCCTTGCCTCAGGCTGGTTGGTGAGGCTGGTGATAGTTTAAGGACTGAACCACAGCTGCTGTTTCATGCTTGGTGTCTGCCTGCCGAGAGGACTGCTCTGTAGCTGCTGAGTCGTATTTGGTGTTTTCTACAAGACTGAACTGCGTCAAATAAGATTGAGCTTGCCCCCAAAGAACCAATGCTGAGCAGGTCCACGACCCCACCTCCTAACAACTTTTCTCTTCCACTACCTCTGCTGGGTGGTGGGCTAGAGGAGAGGTTGAAACCTTATTAAAAGTAGGTTGTAAAAATTTATGCCTACATCAAACTAAAACATCCACTTTCCCTGCGACTGTGGATGGTATCCTCAAACTAAGCCAAAATAAACACTTGGTTTTGTTCCTTTTGTCAGGTATTATGACCACAGTATTGACTTGCCCATCCATTCTTAGGCAGAAAGGCCACTGTGAGGGGCACACTGTGTCCCAAATTGTTGTGCTCCTTCATAAGGGGCTGATAACTGTTAATAGAATGGAATTTCCTGTGTGGTTTCTGCTCAGTCAACGTATCTGGCTCAGTTCTGCCATCCATAAAGTAAGCTTCATATAACAGCACTTCTTCACTCTGTGGAGCTGCCATGAAGATTAAGGGGAATAATGTATACAGAGTCCTCAGCAATGTGCTTCATCCAGCTTTTCACAAGGACAGCGTGGTTCTGACTTTTGTTTATAAAAGGAGAATGCAAGAGGAGAAATGAGAGATGTCCATCTATTTGTTGTAACAAAAGCCCATAGATGGAGTAGCTTATAAACAGGATTTATTTCTGAGTACCAGAGGCCAGAAGTTCATGATCAAAGAACCAGCAGATTTGCTGCCGGGTGAGGCAAGATGACACTTCTCACTGTGCTCTCTCATGGCGGGAGGAGAGGCAGCTCTCTGATGCCTGTCTTATGAGGGTTCTGATCTCCTCCATGGGCCTCCATCCTCATGAACTAGTCAACATCTCAAAGCACAGTCTCTTAATGCATCACAGTCTCATCACAGAGATGGGGGTTAGGCAGTGGTGCATGAAGTGGTGGGTAGATTTTATTTGTTACAGATCTTTAATGGGGTCTGACATCCCCAGAAGACACCATCCCCATACTGAGATCTGTGACCAGTTCTACCCGGGAGACTGCCTGAAGGGAAGATGGGCCAAGGGCTCTATGAATTCTTTGGACAGCTGTTGGATGAGGCTGCTGACCTCCTCTGGGAGAGCAAAGAGTGGATGGCCCAAGACAATCTACATCCTGTGCTTGTCTGCAGATGCCAACCCTGGAGACATGGCTTTGCTGTTTTCTAAGAGGGGCAAAGATTAAAATGAAGTTGTCTTGAGACCATTCTGAAGCTCCAGAAAACAGAGCTAGCTGGAGGACTTGGACAAAGAACAGATCTCTAAAACCTCTCTCTACAGGAAACAGAAGGATGCTTTAAAAAACGTCTGCTCTGTGTCTACAAAAAACAGGGGTAGGAGAACCCAGATTCTATAACACAGCAAAAAGGCCACAAAGATAACATGTGAGTTCTGTGGGAAAGGGTCGGGCAGCAAGCAGCACTAGAGGTAGAGTCAGGGTGTCTTTTTCTCTGAGCACCCTTGTCCCTGGGAGCAGAAGTCCAAGTGTGACACAGGCGTCTGTGGGCAGTCTGTTCAGCTTAGCAAGAGCTAGAATGCAGGACACAAGCCATTCAGCACAGGCCCTGTCACTATGGGTCCTATTCCTGCCTCCCAGACCTTCCCAGAAGTTTGCCTGGAAAACAGGATGCTGCTAATTCTGACTTCTCTACTCTTCAATCTTTGCAGGAGAGACTTTACCTTGGAGCCAACTTTCCATGACAGTCCCTCCCAAGGTTGTGTGGGCCTCCTTCTATGAAGATGTATAGGCAAAAAGAAAAAAAAACACCCAAATAAAGGTTTCCATTTGTAGTAAGGGCCAGTGTTCCTTTAGGAAATGGACTGACTTCAAGAAAAAGGACAAATCATTTGAAAATCCAGATTTGGAATCTCAGGATAAGGTCAGAGCAGCGTAAGTCTATGAAAGACAACAATGTGTGCTGAGAAAAATATTTAAATTTAAAAACATGGTTACCCCCAATAAAACAGTGCAGAAACTGCAAGAAGGGACAAGGTAGAGAAACCAGCATGTGCAAACAGTTGGGGGAATTAGCAGGCGGCTGTTAAAGCACAGCGCCAAAGGCCTCCCTCGGGGAAGGAAAATGACAGAGGCTTAAAGAGGCTGTAGACAAAATTGAGAACCACCTAGAGACCCAGGAGAGACTCCACAGGGACAGTATTGTGGGCTTGTGCTGGGGGCAGTGCTCAGGGCTCCTAAATGGAACAAACCAGAAGTGGCAAAAGGAAAGTCAGGCATAGCAGGAAACACCAAAGGACCCTAAGACCGTTCTTCCTGTCACAGAAAAACACACTCTTGATGCAGCCGCTTTAGTAGTGACTGCTGAGAGGACATGTCTAGTAAGAGCATTCGTCTGCTACCAAAGATGTTCCAGATCCTGCTGCAGGAAGGAATAACCTTTTCGGGTCCAATTAAATGAGATGGCTCAGGCCTGATAAAGAAGCAGAATAAAATAGTGATTAAAGCATGAAACTGCTGAAATCTCCAGGATGAAAACATAGAGTGGTGTGGCCTCAGTTCTTCCCAGCAACAGACAGACAGACAGACAGACAGGCTGTCCCACCAGAGCTTCTTTTTAGAACTTAACCAAACAGTTTTAAGGTTTATCCAGGACTCTAAAGAAAGCCAAGAAAGTTCTGGGGGTAATTGTCTGGTAATCGCCCGAGCTATTAAAGCACATAGCTGTGTTTCGGTGATCAGAATACCCTTGAAATGACCTCAGGAGAGGTGGGGCAGAAGCACGTGCCTAGAAACGTGGATAGACACAGGGAGACTTCCTGCACAATAAGGATGACATTAAATCACGTTTGCAAAAGGGCTATTACCCGGTAAAATACATTAGCACAACTCATTATGCATCTGGCAAAACACTGGCCACAAAATTACAGCAGCAATAAACTGAGATCTTTATCAAGTTAATTAAATGCGAGATAGAAAGCCACAGAAAGTTAGAGGGAAGTACAGGGAAACACTGTATTCTTGAGCCAGAATCTCAAAGCTTGAGGGGATCGGATAGAACCAACTGTATAAACAAACAAGCAAATGGCACCACTGCCACCAAAACATCTTCAGAATGGAAGCGTGACAATAAACATTGAAATAAAGCAGAATTGAATCTTGTGTGTGTGTGTGTGTGTGTGTGTGTGTGTGTGTGTGGCCTCATGTGTCTCAGAAAAATGCTCTCTCATCACTCTGCCTCTGTTCCTAAAGCTGAGCTGGGAACATTTGATAGGAAGATGAACTTGATTGTATACAGAGCTCTTTCAAACAAATATGTAAAATCCCAGCGCCTTGATTGTTACCACCCACGCTCACACCCTTTCTGCAGGACTTCATCCTTCCCTTCCTCCATTCACAAGAGTGTTGGCTCCGCAGGACCTTCCCAAGAGTTGCCACCTGCTGAAGAAAGCAGTGGTCTGAGTGCTGCAGCTCCTTCTAGTGGCAGCATGCCTGCACGGGTCAGCTCACCAAGGCTGTCCAGAATCAGGTGCCCAAGCAATAGCAATCTGAGGACTTGGTGATGTTGCTGTCTCAGCTGAGCTTGCCCTGTACTGCTACCCCCTCTCCCTCCAGGCATTGCTCAGAAGCCTGCTGCATTGGCTATGCTTCTATGCTGTGATAAATAAAACACCATGACCAAGGCCACTTGCAACACGAAGGGCTTCTTTAGGGTGTCCAGCTCCACAGCTATAAGGGTCTGTCACTATCATGGCAGGGAAATGTGGCAGCAGGTCGGTGAAGGGACTGGAGCCAGGAGCTGGGAGCTGGGAGCTGGGAGCTGGGAGCTGGGAGCTGAGGGCTCACATCTCGAAGTATAAACAGGAAGCAGAGATAACAAGCTGGGAATTGCTCATATCTTCTGAAATGTCAAAGCCTGCCCTCAATGACATATTTGTGCAGCAATGCTACTTCCTTCAGCTCCTAAACCTACTGAACAGAATCATCAAGTAGAGACCAAGTATTCAAATGCCTGGGCATACAGAGGACTTCTCAGTCCAACTACACACCTGCTAAGCCTGCTGCATGTACATACATTATTACATCAGAGTCTGGTTATTAGTGTGACTTAAGAGATTTAGTCAGCTTTCTGTCACTGTGACAAAACACTGGAGATAATTAACTTATAAGATAATTTGTAAGAAGACAAGATTTATTTTTGGCACACAGTTTTGGTCCATGGGCACCTGACATGTTTGGGAGACTGGACTGAGCTAATAGTTCCTTTAAAGACATGCTCCCTAAGTCCTAATGTGTTCTCATGGGATGTTTGTTTATGTATGTATGCTTATTTGTGGTGTATGTGTATGTTTGTGTGTATGCGTGTGTGTGTGTGTGTGTGTTTGGGTATGTGTGTATGGGTATGTGTGTATGTTTGTGCATGTGTGTACATGTTTGTGTGTATAAGAGACTTATTGACTCACATGATCACAAAGGCTGAACAGTCTACAGCTGCAGGTTCTGCATGCTTAACTTTTTCCTCTGAGGTGTTGATTGCTTAGATGCATCCACTCCATATGGAGGACAATCTACTCTACTTAGTCTACCAGTTCAGATTTATTCCTCTTCAAATATACCTTCTTAAACACACACACACACAGGTAGGTTTGATCAAGTGTCAAGGCACCCCATGGCCTAATCAAATTGGAACGTCATGCTAACTTCACAACAGCTGTGCATATTAGCTAGTTAGTTTTTGCTAACTAACCATTGCATACAGACATAGCCATAGGCAAAGACACAGGGAGGCATTGCCCAAGGGGGGCATGCCTTCTTTCAGTTCTGAAGAACTTGGAACCCAGCTTTCTATCTTAGAAATATCCCAAGGTACCTCAAACTGTTAGGCTCCTGTGCTACCCAAGGTGGTGACCCTTTCATCCCTGGGTCTTTAAGTAAAACCTGGCTGGAAAGTGAAGATAAGTCACAGGAATGGTCCTTTGCTTCTTTCTGATCTCAACCCACAGCTCTGAGTGCGTGTCCCAGTGCTCGGGATCCTCCCATTCCTCTGGATCACCTCATTTCCTAGTCTTTCGATTTCATATACCCCCAGACTCACTTTTGAGGCTTCTTTGGATATTAAACACTTAATTGTGCCATTTACTGTGTTCTTCATAAAATCTCCTATTTCTAACCCAAGTTATCAGGGATCCTTGCCAGCTGTGCCAGCTGTGCCAGCTGTGCAGTGAGGGAAAATTGTCCCAGTCTACCGATGTGCTAGGGAGAAGCATTTACTGTGTTGGACCCACTCACTCTACCCTTCCTTCCTTCCTTCTTTCCTTCCCTCCCTCCCTCCTTCCCTCCTTTCTTTCTTTCTTTCTTTCTTTCCTTCCTTCCTTCTTTCTTTTCTTTCATTCGCTCTTTCTAGACAGGGTCTCACTATGAAGTTCTTGTCGTCCTGAATCTCAATTTGTAGACCAGGCTGACCTCCAACTTAGATCTGCTGGGATTACAGCTTCTGCTCTGTTTTGGGATTGATATGATCTCAGTCATGAGGTGGCCCTAGACATTGGTACCAGCATATTCTGTCTGGAGTGCTCAGCACCTTTGGCACTAGCCATCCCCAGAAGGAAGGAAGGAAGGAAGGAAGGAAGGAAGGAAGGAAGGAAGGAAGGACGGACTCTGGATAGGGGCCAATGATGGGAGTCTTTCACAGAGACTCTCAGATTCTCTCCCTTCCCCCATCTCTCCCTTCCCCCCCTTCCTTCTCAGGCTAATGAGATAATAATTAGCTCTTGGACCTTCCCTGGGCACTAAATAAATGTAACAACTTAGCCGTCTCTTTGGAAAGCATAAGGAGTCAGACTATTTTTCTTATGGGACTTCTAACATTTCATAGGGTGTCAGGATTTTCAATGGGGTTCTGCTTCCCTTTGAGAACCAGCTCACCAAATGCCCAGCTCTCAGCATCTCTCAGTCCTCTCCCGCTTTTGAAACGAAATACAAAAGACATTTTAAAAAGTTTTATTTACTTATTTTTATGTGTATGAGTACTTTGCCTGCATGTACGTCTGTGGACCATGTGTGAGCCTGGTACCCAAGGAGGCCAGAGGAGGTGTCAGATCCTCTGGGACTGAAGTTACAGACTGCCACATGGGTGCTGGGAATGGCAGCCAGTACTCTAACTGCTGAACCATCCCTTCGTCTCCTACAAAACATTTTTCAAAAGCAATACCCACCCAAAGTAACAGCTTCGGCCAGCACAGTGCAGTAAAACACAAGGAAGGTGCCACTGTCTTCAGACACTAGTCTCCACAGTATTATATTTTTTCTAGATCTTTCCCCGCACACACAGAGAATTGTGGGTTGATATAGCTGTTAGTAAGGATGTTGAAGCAGTGATGAATTTGAGGCTTGCTCCCTGCACTCGGGCAGTTCATACACATTAGATGTACTTCTGGACCGTCACAGCAGGCTGTTGCCCCTTTCAGGTGTGTGTTTTGTTCTGTGACAGCAGCTGCTGTCATTTACCCAACCAACGTGCCGCACGTGGGCACAGAGATTACAGATTTTAACAATAAGCGTTTTAATTAATGGTCTTCTATACATATATCTTAGAAGAACTGGGTGAGTGTATTACTAACGGGAAGAAAATTAAGTCTTTGAGCTTTCTTTTTCACTGAAATAAAAATTTAATAACCCTCAAGTCAAGAGGATGTTTTTAAAAGTTTCGCTCTGTTTGAGTTTTTTCTCATTATCAAATGACATTCTTGTTTTATTTTGGTCTGTAAACCTACCCCTACCCTGTGACAAAATTAATCTTTAAAAAAAAAAACCCTGTGTTGACCCACTGTATCCATAACTTTTTTTCGTAACTCATTTAAACAATTATGTCTTGGACAGCTCCGAGCTGACCTTCTTGTACCAGCTCCTCCCCTGCAGCCGTGAACCAGGCATTCCTCCGCCTGGCTTACTGACCTTCGCTGATTTTACTTGGAGCTATTATCCCAATTGCCTGAGCCTCGGCTGACATCTGGATGTATTTTATAACAGACTGTTTTCATAATTCCGCAGAAAAGTTCTCAGGATTAATTCTTGTTTATTTTCATCTTCCATTGGACCTTAAATAAATCGGCGGCGCTCCTTACTGGAAGCCATTTTACACAGACAAGATGGAAAATCCATCAGACTTCAGGTTCTGTTGCTTCAAAACCTCTTGGCCACCGGACATTACTCCGGGATGGCAGTAAAGTCAACGCATGGCTCCGTGCTAAGGAGCAGTGGCATTAGCTGGTAGAACGCAGCCAGATGTGCGCTACGGGGTTACCTTCCCCATGTGAGTGGGGGCCGACAGGAAGCCAGGCCCCTGAAAGCATGGCAAGGTACTTTGGGGGCTACAATTTTTTGTTCTCTCTGTTGTGTTTTCTTGCTTTAAGTGTTAAGATTTTCTCTTTGCCTCTGAAGCTTCCTAGGTTCTGGGTTGGGGATACACAGCTCTGTGGCAGAGCCCCTGCCCAGCTTCTGTGAGGCACAGGTCCAATGCCCAGTACAGAGCCTCCTAGATCCAAAACAGGGCTTTTTGTTGTTTGAAGAACTAAGATGGCTCTTGGAAAGGAGTGAGAGTGTTTTTGTTGGTTTGTTCTGCAAGTCATGATAAAACCTGACAATTTAGATATGCCCTAGGTTAGCTGGGCATGGTGGCATGTGCCTGCCATCTTAGAACTAGGAAAGTAGAGGCAGGAGGATCTGGAATTCAGCTATGTAGTGAGTTTGAGGTGAGCCTGGACATGTAAGATCTTGATATCATCATCATCATCACCACCACCACCACCACCACGACCACCGCAGACGCCACCACCACCACCAGGAGTGGCTAAGCATGATGCTGCTTGTCAAAGAAAAGTTCCCAGCATGCAGGAGGAAGATTATATTAGAATTTCTAAGTAAGCCTGGGCTACAGGGTAAGAGCTTATTTCAAAGAAAGAAAGAAAGAAAGAAAGAAAGAAAGAAAGAAAGAAAGAAAGAAAGAAAGAA
>JADRCH010000155.1:1088071-1106922 GCA_019843965.1 Rhynchomys soricoides | reverse complement strand
GAGAGAGAGAGAGAGAGAGAGAGAGAGAGAGAGAGAGAGAGAGAGAGAGAGACTTATCATCATCTTCCATTGCTGTCCTATTTGGGTTGAGCAGAAGCTTGTGTCTCCAGGAAAGGTGCATGCAACAACACTGCTGAGTCTTAGATTCACAGCGAGAACAGGAACGGAAGTCATTTCTCTCATTTAGATTGCCTGGGAATTAATGAGGACTTTCTAAGGTCTTTGAGAACATCTGTTTCCAATCACTTAGGAGTTTACACTTCCAAAGTAAAGGCACCTCCACATCCTAGGACACATTCTTTCTTTCAAACTTCATATATGATGGAGAAAAGCAGAGCTGGGAACCCCTTCTTCCACCCTGAATTCCATAGTTGCTTCCTGCCTCATTGCATGCGCGGGCACGTGTGTGTGTGTGTGTGTGTGTGTGTGTGTGCGTGTATGTGTGTGTGTGTGTGTGTGTGTGTGTGTGTGATTAGAGGACAACCCTGGGTGTTGGTCTTCATCTTCCCCTTGTTTGAGACAGGGTCTCTCTTTTCCTGCTGCCTGTGCCAGGCTAGACGGTCCTCATCCTTCCAAGACTTTTGACTCCACCATGCATAGGAGTGCTGAGATCGGAGCTACGCTACCATGTTCAGCTTTCCGTGGGTTCTGAGGTTCTGATCTCATGTCCTCACACTTGCATGGCAAACACTTCTCCTGCTGAGCCATCTCCCCAGCCTTGGGACAATTTTCTTAAGCAAACAGGGCACTGTGGCTATGCCCTCTGGCAGGCACCAAGTAGGTGACATTTAGTGTTCTTCGACATTCAGCTGCTTCTAGCAAAGGGGCTGTAAGTAAGAGAAAAGGGAAAGAGGTCTGGTTGTGGTCAGGCAGAGGGGGTAGCAGAGGTTCTGTTAACTGAGAAATGTCTCTTGTATACAGGGGTGGGCACTGTGCAGGCGAGCCCATGATAGCTCTGAGAGGGGTACTTGGTAGCAACCTAGCCGACCAGGGGAGAAGCAGAAATGGATAACAAAGCATCTTGCTCCATTTCCACCCTACTGAGAGATGGCATAAAGGGGAAACATTCTCCAGTTCCCTGAGGCTGGATCACTGTGTGGTTGTGGCTGCTGAGCTTGGTTCCTATCCAGCACTGGGATGCAAAACAGACCTGGTGGTAGGCAGACAGGATTGGGCAGTTGATGGAGGCAATCCCAGTGTACTGGCTAGTTTTGTGTGTCAACTTGACAGGCTGGAGTTATCACAGAGAAAGGAGATTCAGTTGAGAAAATGCCTCCATGAGATCCAGCTGTAAGGCATTTTCTCAATTAGTGATCAAGGGAGGAAGGACCTTGTGGGTAATACCATCTGTGGGCTGGTAGACTTGGGCTCTATAAGAAAGCCAGCTGAGCAAGTCAGGAGAAGCAAGCCAGTAAGAAACATTCCTCTATGGCCTCTGCATCAGCTCCTGCTTCCTGACTTGCTTGAGTTCTAGTCCTGACTTCCTTTCATGATGAGCAGCAATTGTAGGTGTAAGCTGAATAAACCCTTTCCTCCCCAACTTGCTTCATGGTCATGATGTTTGTGCAGGACTAGAAACCCTAAGACAAATTGGTACCAGGAGTTGGGTACCCATTCTGTGGACAGTCAGCCTCTTTCCTCAGCCATCCCTGTCATTGATCAGTGGGCACAAGAACAAAGTGGCCATGGTGGCCGAGATGGAGGTTATGCTTGGGCTTAACAACATGGGCTTCCACTCACCAAGGCTGACCTGGCTACAGCTGCTGCTGAATGCCAGATCTGCCAACAGCAGAGACCAACACTGAGCCCCAGATATGGCACCATTCCTCGAGGTGACCAGCCAGCAACCTGGTGGCAGGTTGACTTCATTGGACCACTTCCTCCATGGAAAGGAAAATGTTTTGTTCTTACTGGGGTAGATACTTATTCTGGTTGTGGATTTGCCTTTCCTGCATGCAATGCTTCTGCCAAAACCACCATCCGTGGACTGACAGAAAGCCTTATTCATTGTCATGGTATTCCACACAGTATTGCTTCTGACCAAGGAACTCATTTCACAGCCAGAGAAGTGAGACAGTGGGCCCATGATCATGGAATTCACTGGTCTTACCATGTTCCCCATCATTCTGAAGCAGCTGGTCTGATAGAAAGATGGAATGGCCTTTTGAAGACACAGTTACAGTGCAAATTAGGTGGCAGCAGCATGGAGGGCTGGGGCAGAGTTCTTCAGGAGGCAGTATATGCTTTGACTCAGCGTCCAATATATGGTACAGTTTCTCCCATAGCCAGGATCCATGGGTCCAGGGATCAAGGGGAGGAAAAGGGAATAGTTCCACTCACTATCACTCCTAGTAACCCTCTAGGAAAATTTCTGCTTCCTGTCCCTACAACTCTAGGTTCTGCTGGCCTAGAAGTTTTGGTTCCAGAAAGAGGAGTGCTCCTACCAGGAGCCACAACAAACATTTTATTGAACTGGAGGGTCAGACTTCTCCCTGGTTATTTTGGGCTTCTAATGTCTTTAAACTGACAGGCTAAGAAAGGAATAACAGTGTTAGGAGGGGTGATAGATCCAGATTATCATGGGGAATTGGATTGCTTCTCCATGAAGGATTATGTCTGGAGTGCAGGAGATCCCTTAGGGTGTCTCTTAGAACTACCATGTCCTGTGATTAAAGTCAATGGGAAACTATAACTAATCCAAGCATGATGACAAAGGGCAGAGACCCATCAGGAATGAAGGTATGGGTCACTCCTCCAGGAAAAGAGCCAAGACCTGCTGAGGTGCTTGCAGAGGGTGGAGGAAATACAGAACGGGTAGTAGAGGAAGGTAGTTATAAATACCAGCTAAGACCACGTGACCAGCTGCAGAAACAAGGGTTATAAAGTAATATGAATGCTTCTGTTGTATTTTGTTAAGAACATACTTGTCTTCCAATTTCTTTAACATCAGTTGGTATTTAAGTTGAGATACTAAAGGAATGTTCCCAAGGGACATTGCCCCATTGTAAGTTTATAAATGTGTTTGCGATTGTACAAGGAATAATTATATCATGTTAAGCATATTTATGACCTTGTTATTGTTTCATGTGGATATGAGATATTATTTGTGTCAAGTTGACAAGGGGTGGATTGTAGTGGCTATTTCTGATTGTCAACTTGACTATATCTGGAGTGAATTACAATCCAGAATTAGAGGGCTCACCTGTGATCTAGATCTTGCTTGTGGGAGACACATGTTTCAGGTGTGGTGGTACACACACCTCTGATCTGGGCCACACCCGCTGCTGGAGATCTATGTAAGGACATTGGAAGGAGGAAGATTCAATCTTCTTCGCCTTCGAGCCTGCAACTGCTAGATCCTTGGGTTTTCATTCACAGCTACTGCTGACCATTATTGGGGAGTTTGACTACAGACTGTAAGTCATTAACAAATTCCTTTTACTATATAGAGACTATAAGTTCTGTGACTCTAGAGAACCCTGACTAATATACCCAGCAAGGAACTACATCAATTATCAATGTCCATTATCAATGTCCTTTTGACATGGCCATCAGCTCCTCAGTATCTCTGAATGCTATGAAGGGGGTGGGTCTTCAGGCCTTCACTTTGAGTCTGAGTGGGTTCTGATACCTTCCACCAATTCGGTGAGACAGGAAAGATGGTGAGCTACATGGTTGAAGTGAAATGGATGCTCTTGGGACAGTTGACTGAGAGCGGAACTGTCCCAGTAGTGTGCAGCTACATGCAAAGACTTCCGTTGATCGAGCCTCCAAGCTTCAGATGGTTCTGGCATCTTTTGGTGAGAGAAGGGGCTTAGTATGTGTGTGTGTCCTTTCCGGTTCCTCAAACCTTATGAGGCCACCAGGGTTTGATACTGGTGACTTTAAGTCTTGTCACCTCCCAGCACAACATCCAGGTTGAGTTTCCTCTTTCTTTATAGCTCACAATGGGCATTGCGTTTTAACATGTGAGTGTTGGGAGACACTGAAAATGTATTCAAATGACAACAGCCATGGGCCCAATCTCTTAGAATCCTAGCTCTGATGCCAGCTGTGCCACTGGAGAAGACTTAGCACGAGTGGCATTCCCAGCAAGGAACTGTATCAATGAGTTCTCACTGTGCAGAACACCTGGCTCGAGAACTCGAGGGCAGAAAAAATGGATTGTGTATGAAACCATTGTGGTGCAGCAACGAGCAAGCTTGTGTGCAGCCCAGACATGAGCTCTTCATTCCGGTGTCCTGTCCCTTGTTTGCTGCTGGCGACAAGGCATGTTCCCAGTCATCCTCATTTACAAGTGAAGACATTGTAAGAGAAAGAGAAAATGTAGTGTTCATCCTGGAGAGGGTGCTCAGAGCTGAGTGGAAACTAGGAATTACCTTGATAATCAGGTGAAGGTTTGCAGATTAGGTTAGAAAAAAGTTGCAAATTAGATGTAAAGGGCTAAAAAGAAAATGGTACCTTCTGAAAAATACAAGCAAACATGGATAAAACAAATTAAAAATAAATCCCGCGAGTGCTATGACATTTACATTGTAGTTGGGAGCTGGTTCAATCAACTTCTAATTTCTATTGAATTAATTTCTGATTGAAATTAGGAAAAATGCCTTTGAAGGAAATAACTCTCCTTGCAGGCATGTTACACTAAAAATGTGAATGCAGGAGAATCATATCTTCCCATGTGCATGAATTGGAAATGTCTCAAATGCAAACTGTGTTTGCAGCCCCATAATGCTCTGGGGGCCAAGTCATGGTTACCATCTTGGAAAGCTTCCGAAAGGGAAGTGACCAGCCAGACCTCCCTGGGGCCCCCTCCTCTCAAGCCAGCCAGCCTCAGTCTTCCCTCTGAATGTCTTTCACCCTCTCTCCTAACCTCCAGCTATAGGTCACAGTCTCCACCTCTGCTCTCTCAGTGCTACAGTGCACACAAGAGAACACAGACTCTGGCTGCATTTGCTTTAGTGTAGAATGACAGGCTTCCTTTCTAGCTCTTTGGCATTGCTTTGCCTCGCTGGAAGATGCTTTCAGAGCTGGTGTGAACTCTGGCTGTTGGACAAAGTCTTTTATCTCAGTTGCTAGACAATAGACTCTTGCAAAATAAAGAAAAATCCATCAGATGTGTACACACAGGAGTCACATCTTGGGGGACAGTATGACTTATTTCACCTGCTCCTTTGGCAGGGAGGTGAGCAGGGGGTCAGCAAGGCTCCTTTTACTTCAAGAAGAACCCCTTATCCGTAGCCCACATGTCCTAACGTTTGGTAGTCCCAATGTGCTCTCTGCTTTCCATGGGTCTCTATGGGTGTGTTCAGGGTAGATAGGGAAGCACATAGCAATTGACAGTGAGGGCTGCAGGGCCTTTCTATAGAGACTTATATCAGCTGAGGCCATCTGCAGTTGGCCAGGGACAACACTGACTGGGTCTCTAACTTGATCTGGCAACCATCCATGCTTCAGACTAAAGCAGTCTTCAGGGCATCCTTACCCAGAGTGGAGGCTTGGAATCAACAGGCACAATAATCCTTACGTTCTTGAGATTCTGATGCCCATAGGCATAAAGCCAGATTATTTGTAATTTGCAGTCCCTGATAGGGATTCATTGCACTTTCTCTATGAGGCAGGTTCCAAGGCTCAGGAGCACAGAAAGATGTCATATCCATCCTGTACTGGAGGAGCAGAGCTGTCAGAGGCTTTGTAAAGGAAATGGTAGAAGAGTTGAACTTTAATGGATGCATATGGCTTTATAATTAAAGATGGAGAGACAGGAAGAGACCAGGCTCAAATACAGGAGGACCCAGAGAGTTCTTCATAGACACTGGGCTAGATAGTCACATGGGAGGTGACAATGGAGCTGCATCAGGGTATTCAGGGGCTTTGGCGCTGGCCTCTGAAGTCTGGGTGTCCTCCTGTGAGAGAGAAAGAGTAGAGACCAAGCTCTCTCTACTTGTCATGGGGAGGAGACATGTCAGTCTTTGATGTGTTAATAACTGTGGGGTCCTGAGGTAAGGGCAAGAGAGGCTGGCTGCTGGAGCAGGCAGAGCTGAGTGGAGCAGAGCTAAGGTGGGCAGCCAACTTGTGCTGTGTGAGATAGACATAGAAGATGCCGGTGTTCAGATGTAACCCCAGCTCAGCCCTTTCCTTTCCAAGAACAAACAGAATGCCTGCAATGCCATCAAAATGGTGTGTGTGTGTGTGTGTGTGTGTGAGAGAGAGAGAGAGAGAGAGAGAGAGAGAGAGGGAGAGGGAGATAGGAGAGAGAGCAGTGTATCCTATGTACAGAGGATAAAACATGGGATTAAAGAGTTGCTTAAGAAGTGACTAACTCCTATGACTGGAAAAAATCCATCAGTATGGACTAAAATCCCTGGTTTGCAGCTTTGAGTGCCTTAGAAATGCTGGGAGAAGTGGATTTTTAAAATTTTTATTTTATTTTTTATTAATCATTTTATTTGTTTACATTTCAAATGATATCCCTCTTCCAGGTTTCCCCTCCACACATCCCCTCTCCCATCCCCCTCCCCTTTTCCCCTATGAGGGTGCTCCCCCACCTACTTACCCACTCCTACCTCACTGCTCCAGCATCCTCCTATGCTGGGGCATTGAGCATCCACAGGACCAAGGACCTCCCCTCCCACTGATGTCAGATAAGGCTACATATGTAGTTGGAGCCACGGGTCCCTCCATGTATACTCTTTGGTTGGTGGTTTAGTCCCTGGGAGCTCTGGGTAGTCCAATCAGTTGATATTGTTCTTCCTATTGGGTTGTAATCCCCTTCAGCTCTTTCAGTCCTTCCCTTAGCTCTTCCTTTGGGATCCCTAGGCTCAGTCCAATGGTTGGCTGTGAGTATCTGGATCTGTATTGGTCAGGGGCTGGTAGAGCCTCTCAGGAAACAGCTATACCAGGTTCCTGTCAACAAGCGCTTCTTGGCAACAGCAATAGTGTCAGGGTTTGGTGTCTGCAGATGGGATGGATCCCTAGGTGGGGTGGTCTCTGGATGGGCTTTCCTTCACTCTCTGCTCCATTTTGTCCCTGCATTTCCTTTAGACAGGAACCATTCTGGGTTAAAAATTTTGAGATGGGTGAGTGGCGCCATCCCTCAACTGGGAGCTGTGCCTATCTACTGGAGGTGGTCTCTCTCCTTTGTTGGGTATTTTGGCTAAGAACACACATGGAACATACTCACTGATAAGTGGATATTAGCCCCAAAGCTCAGAATACCCACGATACAACCCACAAACCGTATGAAGCTTAAGAAGAAGGAAGTCCGAAGTATGGATGCTTCAATCCTACATAGAAGGGGGAACAAAATAATCACAGGAGGTAGAGGGAGGGAGGGACCTGGGAGGGAGAGAGGAGAGAAAGGAAAAAAAGGGTGAGGGCAGGATCAGGTATGGGAAGGGACAGGAGAGAAGTACGGAGGTCAGGAACGGAACAGAAATATGTAGCAGCGGGGGATGGGGAACTGCGGGTAGCCGCTAGAACGTCCCAGACACGCCAGGGAAGTGAGAGGCTCCCAGGACCCAATGGAGAGGTGGATTTTTGAATAACAAAGAGAGAGCAGGTCTGGGGCCAGCCTGCTCACGGTCAAACTGCTGCTTCCCCTCTTAGCAGAGTGTAAGCTGGGCTGGTTACTCTCTGTGCTTCAGTGCTCTCTTCCAGAGGAATGACTTCCTAGTTGCTTCAGTGATTTCTAAGTGGGTCTAAAGACCATTGTATATGTGTTAGATTTTACTCTCTTTTGCTGTCAAATTTAAATGATTCAGAGTTTGATAAAAGCAAGATAACAAAGCTTAGAGGAGGTTGTAAAAAAAGCAATGGAGTCATAAATGTAGGCAAAAGCTTGCACATAAAATTAAACATACAAGCCCAGCTAGCAAAATGAGTAGAGCTTCTGGCAGAAGTGTTACTTTCCATTGTAAAGACTGTGGTTATTAAGTCCTTGTGTGATTTTTGGCATCTTTTCACTCTTATGGAGGATATTTTTAATAGTTTTATTTCCTTCTGACTACCCGAATATGACTTCATAATGCTATTTAGGGAACCTAGGGGTCTTAAAGCGGGCCACTGAACACACAGTCGCAGACGATTCTAACAGCGTTGTCTGTCACCAGTGTGCATGTGTGCTGCTCCTACGTGCTGTTGCCACGCTCACGAGCTGTGGCGTTTTCCAAGGGAGTGACAGGGAAGAGTCGGGCCCTGGATAATATTACATACCACATTGCCCTGTGTGTTTTCTTTCTGTAATTTTATTTGCTACCTGTCTTTCATTATAAAATGTTTTAGCAAGGATTGGAAAGACTTTAGGAGATTAGGAAGCCGTATCTGGTAAACCTTCAAGTAGGTCTGTTATAGCACAGATCGTTGTTTTTGTGGTTTATTCAAAAGGCTGGGTGTAGCATTGTGCTCTAAATATGGTTTTCTCAGACCGTGGGAGAATTAAGGTTAACATGGGGGATTGAAAATTCACTTCATTTTAAAAAAATTGGCTGTACTCACTTGCTTTCAATGAAAATGAAATCAAATGGAACACACACACACACACACACACACACACTTCTAAATATCAAGGTAGTTGGTCTTTGGAATGCAAATGCATACTTCTATGATTAGGTTGAATTGCCTTAGTCATGTTTAGAATGGTATAAACCTTCCCTGGTGGATCTACAGACCCACAGGGAAGTAATTTTACATACTTTTTATTTATTTGTTCCTTCGTTAATTTTCTCATATATTTATTGAGGCACTGGGGCTAGATCCAGAGTCTCTAGCATGCTAGGTGCACCCTCCACTGAACCACACTCCGTCAGTATTGCTCTAGTGCAAGTCGTGTAGCCTGAAGTTGCTTGTGTTCCTTTTTGAAAGATACATTTTAATTTGCTTGGGTTTGTCGCAGCTGGCTTACCCCTTATCAAAAACAATCCCATAGAACATTGTTCTGGGGCTGGTTTTCCTGCCCAAAAATGCCGACTTCAATTATTGGGCAACTCCATTTCATCCTGCCAAATTAGGAAGAAGCAGTGCCCGGGGAGAGTGAAAGCAGTGTCCTGGACTTTGCATGGGATGGAATCCAGGAGGTTTATGGGAAGAAGCTTGTTTGGAAATGGACCTCATGGCCCACTGTGATTTCATAAGTCCGAGGGCCAAGCCCCATGTGGTTCAATCCCCAAGCGAGCTGCGGTCAAACGAGCACACTCAGCTACCAGCAGTTATTTCAAAATCATTCGCGCTCTTTACCACACTTATTTCAGAAAAAGAAGGAAAGAAACAGAAAGTGTAAACTGTCCTTTAAGTCCCCTCTTAGTCCTTGACTGCCTGAGGTTGATTCTCTGTTGAGCCCTTTTTAGCCCAGCTCTGCTCTACCTCCCCAACCAGAAAGAACCTCCTTCTGGTCCAGAGTGGTAATGATTTATTCCAGGTTCTAAACAATGTTACAGGGGCTGTAGACATCGGCCAGTGCTTAAGAGTGCATACAGCGTTTGCTGAGAACCTGGGTTCAGTTCCCAGCAGGTCACAGTAGCCTGTGACTCCAGCTCCAGGGATCTTCTGGCCTATGTGCTTTCACATGTACACACGCACACACACACACACACACACACACACACACACACACACTCAAAAATAAATCTTAAAAAAGAGAGAGAAACCCTTAGCATGCAGGCCTATAATTCCAGCACTGGGGAGGGTAGGCTGGGCTACACAAAGCTCTGTTTCACTCCTTCCACCCCCAAATGAACAGAACAAAATGAAACTCTAGGCCAGGAGGCTAAGTCTGCAATGGAGGAAGCAGAGCAGTTCCTGAACAGGTAGAAGGAAGGGCTGGCTGGTGTTTAGCAGTCTTTCCCACATGCTGGTTTGGATGACTCTCAAGATTTCTCTTCTTCCCCTTAGGCGGAGCTTACTATAATCACAGAGAGCCCTTTCCAGCCTGCCAGGGGAGGCAGGGCTCTCCCTTCCTGGTGTTTGTGTTTTCATAATCAGAGGTGCTTTTCAGAGCGCTGGCCACCTCCTGCCACTGCCCGTGTTTCCTTTACCCATCAGCTTCTTTTCAGTGCTATTTGCAGATGAACTTTCTCGATAATGTAGAAGGAATTCCCCAGTTGCTTTTGAATAGCTGTGGGCAGTGTGTAGCTGCTCGAGGAGCTCACTGACTTTTCAAGGAGGAAAGGAGAAAAAGACAACAAGTTTTCTGTGGATAAATCAAAACAAGGACAATTTGAGAGGCAAGGAGGGAGAAACGGCATCAACTCAACCTCTGGCTCCTTTATCCTCCTTGGCTCTCTGGCACTGGTTTCATAGTGTAGGTAGAGCTAAGACGCAGGAGGTTTGGAGACTACTGTCATGTTGTTCTCTTCAACCACAGGAAAGGCTGGCTCTAGCCAGTGGAAGAACAGATGCACTCTGTTGAGAAATCCATAGGTTTGTTTTAGCGCTTCTGCTAAAGATGTGTGAGAGATCACAACTCATGGTGTGCAGTCCCAGCATGCTGCCTTACCAACTGGATCTGGATTAGCATTTCATGCTGGACCCTTCCTTCCCCAGAGTTTATGTCACTTACTGTCACTACTGTCCTGCCAACAGGGTTTCTTGGATGAGCAATCAGGTACAGAGTAAGATTTTGTCCAAAGTGACATGGTTGGGAGTTGGGACTCAAACACAGGAGCCTAGACCTCATCTGTCTCACAGTGTATGACCAGGGTTGATCCCATGCTGAGGTACATAAAGGTGCACTGGTCAGTGACACCATTGTCAAATGTATTTATGTCACCCTGGTCTTGTTACTTAGAGACTGATTTGGTCCAATCAAGTGGCTCTGGGGCCCCACCATGAGCCTGAAAAGCAGGCTTGAGGGTTGTAGGTTCTGCATCTGTTTTACTGTTGTGAACAGTATGGGGGTGCAGGGGAATAGAGGAGGTGGGCTCAGGCTATAGATGGGCTTTTCTCTAAGGTGGTCGGTGTGTTTTCTTATAAACCACAACTCCAAAATAGTAAAATTGGATGATCTAAAAATTCAAAATAATACAGTTTTACCATCTCACCAGAAATATTCTTGCCACAAGAGAATTATGTTGATTTCATAAAATGAGCTAAATATGACCCACACTTGGTCATTTTTTTCTTTTGTCCTTTTCTTATTTCTTTGTTTGCCTAAAAAACAAAACAACAAACAGTCAGAACTGGTATATATAGCTCAGCATATATAGTTCAGAAGCTGATAGAGTGAATGGATACTCAGTAAATGATAGCAGCTGTAAAAGAGAATTCGCTCATCTGGCTCACCTCTCATCCTAGGCTAAGCCTGCTTGAATAATCCCTCACTTGAAAGGAGTTATAAAGAGTTCTGACTAATGTACACTACAATAAACCTTAAAACCCAAGGACTTTAGTAAAAGCCTGATTTTCTCACATTTCTTCACATAATAAATGCTTCCAAGTCAGAGAGTGAGAGCAAGAGACAGAGTGCAGAGCCTCCGCCACCAGGGCTCCCAAGACTTCCCCATTGAGATGCCTGCTGCCTCTTAACTGCTAGATATTTGACTACTGGCCATCCCTTTCCAGCTCTGGTCTTTAGCTAGAACCTGGGAGCTCAGTCACAACCAAACTTTGGTCCCACTGCGAAAAGCTGTACAGTTTTTAAACCCCAAATCAACGTCATTTAGTTTTTCTTTAATTTTCTTCTGCAGGACATAATCATCAGCAAATAGAACACTTTTCTACGTTATCCCCAGCTAGACACCGGCCAACAGTTCTTTCCTAGGAGAGACCAGTGAATTCCTGAAAGGACCAGTGCATCAAAAGTAGACTCTCTTGTCATTAAGGTTCTATTTCAAATACAAATCAAGGGTGTGTTCCATACGTGTCACCAAATTGTTGCAGATAGACTAGACCCACTGATCATAATTTTTTTCTTGTGTTCTCTTAAGAATGAGAGCTTTCAGCCAGTCATTTGAGGCTGATTTTTTTCTCATTCTTCTAAGCAAAGGGAGGGAATAAAAAGGGAAAGGAAAAGGAGAAAAGGAGGAAGAAATAGGAAGCAGGAGGGAGAGGGAGGGGAAGGAAGACAGAGGTGATTTGTGGGAAATTCCAATGATGGCATCTCTATATTTGGCGGTAGGGTGGACTAAATATCTGAACAAATTACACAAAGATATAATGCCTAAATATGTGGAATCTTCCATAATATAGGTGCACACCTATAATCCCAGCACTTGGAGGATGGCTCACAAATTTAAGGCCAGGTATTCATAGTGAATTCTGCATGGCTACATAGACTCTGTCTCAATACATACTAAAAAATGTATAAATGAAAAATGTTGTATAAAATACATTAAGAATATTTTAAATGCATTGTCAATGACACATGGAAATAGAGAATGTTCTCAGAAGCTACACTGTGAGTGTGGTCACATCTGGAGAGGCAAGCAAGCTACATCCACTGTTTGACCTGGAGTAGGTGGGGACCGGCACTCAGCATCCTTCGTCAAGTGTAGAACCTGCAGTTTGGCTTTTTATGAACTTCATAGTAGGCTGTAGGAAGATCTTAGGGTCTGGTCAGAAAGGACCACATAAAGCTAGAATTTGGAAAGAGGAACTTCAGAAAGAGCCTAGAAGATGCCCAAGGCTCAAAGCAGCATTCCTCAATTGAACCTTGGATGGAAGTGTCCTGTGTTTGCTCTTGTGGCTATTGCTCACTTGCAAAGTGCTCAGTGGCTAACGGAACTAAGCTTGAAATAGTAGTTCACTTAAATTTAACTTTGTGTTGGTGCCAATGTGACAAGCCCAGTTGGCCACCCAGTTTCCCAGCTTGACTGGTACAGTCATAGTCTATGCTAACATATTATCTCTGGCTGCTTTTGAACCCCCGGGGACCACAAAGTAGAACATGCTTACTGTTGGGCCTCTGCAAAAAGCTTGCTGTCCCTCTTGATTTGGTCTTGCTTCTGAGTTTAGGAAGGAAATAAAGGGGGGGGGAACCCCCCACAAATCATTCCTTACGTTCAGCATGCAATAAGACAGAAAGGGCTTTAAACAACAAAACCATAACCCAGGAGAAATGAGGAGACCATAACAAACTAAACTGAGGTTTAGAAGGTGGTCAAGACAATAAGTCGTGATGAAGAACATTATGACAACAAATCCAAAATCAAGTGAACAAGAGAGAAAAAAACAAACAAACAAACTCAAGACCTCACCAACCCATGTTTATGCAAAGTACAAATTCTGTTTAAAAAAAAAAATCCAACCTTAAGGAACACAGCTAATTTTATTAGCCACTTTGATTGTTTTGCCTGGCAGTGGTGGTGCACGCCTTTAATCCCAGCACTCAGGAGGCAGAGGCAGGTGGATTTCTGAGTTTGAGGCAAGCCTGGTCTACAGAGTGAGTTCCAGGACAGCCAGGGCTACACAGAGAAACTCTGTCTCGAAAAACCAAAAAAAAAAAAGCAACTCGAAATAGATTAAAATCTAAATTTGACACCTCCAAGAGTAAAATGGCTGAAAGAAAACATCTTGGTAAACATTTTTTCCTCCTGGAACAATCTCAGGTACCGAAAAGCAAAGATGAGCAAATGGTCAAATTAAGACTCCCTGCCCAGCAAAGGAAATTGGCAGAGCAGAGAGGTAACAACCAAACCAGAGACTAGGAGGCACTGGACATATAGCCAGCTCATGAAGAAGTGAAGGAACCCTGTGTTCAAAACCAAGAAAGTAGTCTATCTTTAAAAAGGCATTGTTGAAGAAGTTATATGTCAGTGGATGTGGAAAAGCACATCAAGTAATGGGTTTCATTTTGAAATGTCAAGCACATACACATTGTCGTGTTTTGTTCACACACAGAATTTTTAGAAAAACAGGTATGGTCGAATATATTATACGAGGCTGGGAAAAGTTTCTTCCATCTGTAGACCATCTCTTTACTCTCCTGATTGATTTCTTTGGTATGGGAGAGCCTTTTAATTCCACACAGTCCCTGTGATCCGTTCTTGGGGCTACTTCTGCTGCTGTTGGAATCATCTTTAAAGGTCTTAGTGTTTGCCCTACTTCCTTCCAGCAGTGTCAGTACTTCAGGTCTCACATGAAGGTTTGCGATCCATTCTGTGTAGGGTTTTGTGCAGTGTGAGCTACTGGGTTCGGCTTTATTTCTCTACATGTAGGTATCCAGTCTTCCTAGCACCCTTTGTTGGAACGGTACCTTTTTGTTTTTTAAACTGATGTATATTTTTGATGCCTTTGCCAAAGATGAGGTAGCTGTTGCTATGTCGGTTTATTTCAGGGTCTCTGTATTCATTATTATTGTTTTTCTTATTTCTTTGATAAAATACCTAACAAAAACAATTGAAGAAAGGAGAACATAGGGCCAGACATGGTGGCCAGAGCATGCCTTTAATCCCACCTCTTGGGAGACAGAGAAAGGCAGATCTCCGTAAGTTTGAGACAATCCTGGTCTACAGAGTGGGTTCCAGGACAGGCAGAGTTATGTAGTGGGACTTACCCTGTCTCAAAGAATCCAAAATCAACAAAAATGAAAGAATATTTTTGACTCACAAGTTGAAGCTAGTCTTCCACTGTAGGGAACTGAATCATGGTGGCAAGAGTGTGAGGCAGCTAGTCAGGAAGCAGAGAGGGAGGAACGCTGGTGGTTAGCACTCTTTTCTTTTGGACTGGGTGCTGGTTACCTGTGCCCAGTATAAAGGGTGTTCTCTACATGTTAAGTTTTATAGACGATCACAGCATCTTTGGGTAATTGAGACCATAAGTGGCTAATGTGGACAGTAGAGTAGAATATGTCAAGGAGTGGATTGACTGTGCCTCAGATGCACATTATTTTAAAGCCAAGACTGACCTTCCATCAAAGTGATCGAAACTGTTCCCACTTCCCAAGCTCCACATGGAATAAGACTTCTGAATGTCACAGCAAGACAGCTTGCCATCAGTCTTCAAGGGCAGAGCTATCGAGAGCTGGTCTCTGGGTCCATCTGATCTCATGAGGGATTCATCCATGCTGAAGAATTCCTGGACACAGAGAAATTGGCTCTGGGCATTGGTTCAAGCAAAAGGCACAGTTGTAAGCCTTTGTTTTCAGGACTTGCTTTGAGTAAGTTCAGTTAAACTCTGGGCTGCTGTTGGCTCTAACCAAATGCTATTCTTGCTTTGTTGCTTTCTAGTGCTCTGCAAGTCAACAATTGCAGCCTACACTAAGGAGGGAACACATGGTGAGGATAATGAAAGCCAGACCCGAGCTGACTAAAGGAAGGGGTGAAAAGATAAACGCTTCGAGATGCATAAGCAGACAGGTCCTGGTGTGCAGCCCCCAGTGCATGCTGGCAGTGGAATTCCTCACAGGAGAGCAGGTCCCTTCCTATCTGCATTCAATAAAGATAGTTCTCCCCATCCAGTATGATCCATGTATTCTATGGCTTCTTTCCCAAGATCTTTCACCCACTTTTTAAATGTAAGCAAGTGTGGATTTGGGGCTGGGCTGGGCAACAGGATGGAAAGTTTGTGATTCGAGCTCCACACTCAAACAACATCTGCAACACACCGTGTCAGGCTTCTGAAGTCATGTTTTTAGTCATAAAAGAATCATACAATTCCATGACCTAAGAGAGGCACAAGCTCCCATGCCTTAGAGAGCCTGGTTCCCCAGGCGGGTAGGTCACCATGTGCTGTGTTTGCAGAGGCCACCTGTGAGGCCAAACACTTCTACAGGAAGAAGGAGGGCTCTGATTTGTCAATCTATCTTAGAGTCATCACTAGGACATTTGAAAGGGGTCCCACTTGACACTGGAACAGAGGGCAGAAACCTGACTTTATGACTTCCAGAATCTGTATGATGTCTATAGTGGAGCAATGGACAACGCATGGGCAGTTATTTTTATGAGGGCTAGGAGGGGTATCTATCCTCTTGGTTGGTATAGTGCCTCCTGCAGAACACAACAGAACAGCCCTGGTAAGTGAAAACAGCCAAGTTCTCCTCTAGTTTCTTCAATTAAGCATTTTTCATTATTAAGCCATGTGTATATGCAATAGTTCAGTTATGTTCTGCTACGTAATTTCCGGTCCTTAAGAGATTCACCCAGAATCTATGTTCCAGTTACAAGCATGATGCTTGGAAGATAGTAGTTATAACTCAGAGTTGTTTATTTATTGAGCCAATATTTATTGGGTGCCCACTGAATAGTGGGATGTCAAATGCTCAAAAGAACAAAAATCCCTTGCTCCAAAAACATAAATTTAATAAAAGATATACTAGACAGCATGTGTGGGGAGTGTTGGTGCTGTCAGAATTTAGAAGCCTGGTGAGGAGAGCTCACTGAGACAATTTTATTTGTGTGAGTTCAAGGAAGTGTAGGTTTATTGGGGGGGGGGGGGAAGCATTGTAGTCAGAAAAAACTCCAAGTGCCAAGGGCTTGAGGTGGAAGCATGCTCCTAAGTCCAGCATCAGTGCAGGAGCCCAAGGATGGAGGCAGCAGGGGCTGAGGCCAGGAGGAATTGGAACCAGATCATGGTTGGATGTGGCCACTTGACATCATTTGCCCGTTTCTGGGTGGGAGCTGTGTGTGAGTTTTGAGCTGGGAAGTAACATGATCTGACTCAAATTTTGCTTCAGTTGATACACCCAAAATACATGAAAAGATGGCATCTGTGCAAGCAGATTGGCTATGAAAGGTGACTGACTACAGTGGTTCAGGAGGGCAAGCAGATAGGCTATAAAAGGCTATTAAAATGGTCCAGGAGGGAAATGATGGAGCTTAGACCAGAGGGCAGTGGTAGAGGTTGGTCCTGAGGTGTGTTACAATTCTAGATATGTTTTGACAATAGCCTTTCTGAGTTGTCAGCTGTGGTATGTAGGAAACAGATGGCAAAGTACCCAGCCTCTGGTACTTTGTTATAGTAAGGCAGCATGGACCAACAAAGTGTGTAAAGAGATATTGTATAGTTGTTTCACCTTCCACGATTATCCATGATGTTGACCATGGTTTATACATTCGTTGACTTTTGGATTTTCTCCTTTTTGAGTCATTATTCATATTCTTTGCTCATATTTTATATTAGATTATTTGTCTTTTTTTATTTTTAGTAGGTCTTTACAAAGTCTGTATATATGCTGCAAATATCTTTCCTCATTCTTTGGGTTGACTTGCAATCCAAAGGCTAGTCATGCCATCTTTCAACATAGAGATTTTTAAACTTTAATAGAGTCAAATTATTATCTTTTTTGAGATTTTCTATCATGTGTATAGGCATTTTGCCCTGTGAAGAGTCCTGTGTCATAGTGCTGTTTATGAAACTAACCCTTCTCCTTCACTGATTCCTGAGTCATGTTGGTCATGGCTCAGTTTTCTGTGATTGTGTCACCGTTTCTAGTATCTCCAGTGTTAAGCTGGCCATTTTCCTGCTCAGGGCCACTCTTGTTCAGCCAATGGAGCCTTTTGTAAAGTGATGTACCTGATGCCTTGTACCATCATTTTGTCCTTTGGCAACAGAACTGCCTGAGCTTTTTTGATGTTTACTCCCTCAGATGTCCTTTGAAATGACCTTGATAAGACCCATGGAGCTGCCATTTGTCATAGGGACTTGAATTTCACTTATTGTGACATCAAGGAAAGATCATTTGTCTGTCACTGTGACTAGGTGCCAATTCAACTGTCTTGTTTCCTTGTACTTCTTCATCATAATGGTTTATACCCTGTGAGTTTCTCTCTACTGCCATTATTATAAACACAACCATCTTACTTAGCCTGTGTTTTCTAATTTGTTGTCTGTGCTGGGTATTTTTGTGTATTGGCTGTGTATCTAACAACCTTTCTTTTCCATTGGCCCTAAGAGTTGGCTCAGCATTTGAGAGAATTGCTCTCTATTCCACGACAGTGTCTTAGTCCTCATATGAGGCCCTGTGTTTCCTATTCATTCCTTTATAAACTCCCCTCTCCTACAACCCCTTGCCTTCCTTTGGGTCTTTAGGTTACCCTTTATTTTGTTAGCAAACACTTCCCAATCTTCCCAGTACAATCACTCTTGTTAGCTTTGGAGAATTTACCTCTGTGGCTTGGAGAAAGAGGCATATTAGCATGAAGTTGATGGATAGGTAGGTCAACCCCACATAATCTGAAGTAAATAAGATAAGAATTCAAAATTGAGCATTCTTCAAACCTAATATCATGGTAATGATATTAGGAGATAGAATGGAGTTTTAGAAATGACTTTGAGCTCTGAGCTGAAGATACAATTACCAGATGCTTATGTGGGTTCCACAAAGCCTAAAACACTGTGTTATTTAAAGATTTATTTTATTTTTAATTACATATATGTGTATTGGAGGTGGGGAGTACGTGTACTGTGAATTCAGGTACTCATGGAGGCCAGAGTGAACATTACATTCCTTGGAGCTGGAGTTTTAAGTGGTTGTGAACTGCCTAATACAGGTGCTGGGAACCAAACTCAGGTCTTCTGCAGGAGCAGCAAGAACTGTTGAACCATCTGTCTACCTCCTAACTGGGTTATTTTAAACAAATTACTTTCTTCGTTTGAGAGGGTTGCTGGGCTGGGAGACTTGGCTTTCCTTTGGGTCTTAGGATTTCACGATGCCAGCAGGGACCTTCATGTCTCTGCTCAGTCTTTGGTTACCCATCTCACCTGCCTTTGTGGTACCCAGGACCAAGTGCACACTGTGCAACAACTGCTGTCAGTTAGAGAATATGCTAGAAGGTAGATCTGTATGCATCTGGACTGGTGTTACATAAAAATTGGCACGAAGAGGGAGGGATACTTTCCAGAGGCATTTAAGTGAAATATTTGACAACTCTCCATTTTAATATAGAGTCAGCACAAAAACGGGATGAGAAATGTATCGG
>JADRCH010000155.1:995149-1088061 GCA_019843965.1 Rhynchomys soricoides | reverse complement strand
CATTTTAATATAGAGTCAGCACAAAAACGGGATGAGAAATGTATCGGATCACACCCTGGTGTTGAAAAGGCTTATCTGTGGCTGTCCATTTGAAAAAATTAACCATATTTCAGGAAAATAGAGGCTACTGTGTAGAAGGAAGAACTGCCTAGGTATTAGAATTAACATAGTATGGTGGAAGAACTGCCTAGGTATTAGAATTGACATAGTGTGGTGGCTGTAACTTGAATATGGTGCCCAAATTCTTCATTGGCGAAGGAAGACAGGACAAGAACTCAAGCAGGGGAGGAACCTGGTGGCAGGAGCTGATGCAGAGGCCAAAGAAGGGTGCTGCTTACTGGCTTGCCCCTCAGGACTTCCTTAGTTTGCTTTTTTATAAAACCCAGGATCATGAGCCTTACCCACAATGGGCTGGGCCTTCTTGTATGAATAACTAATTAAGAAAATGTACTACAGGCTTGCCTGAACTCAATCTTATAGAAATATTTTCTTGATTAAGATTCCCTCCTCTCAGATACTCTAGCTTGTGTCAAGTTGACATAAAACTAGTCAGCACAATAAGTTATATGCTTCTTATGGCAAAGAAGAACCAGGCATAGTTACAATCATATTAAAAACTGAAGTCCAGCAGTGTAAAAGGCTCAGTGTCCAACATCTGGGACTCACTCCTTATCTTCTGGGTCTCTCCAGAACGTTCCATTTCTCCACCTGTGCCATTGTCGGTACACACAGCTCGTGTCTTAGGCTCAGGCTGCCTCTACTCCATAGCCGCTGCAGTCCCTGGTGGTTGTCCCATATCTAAGGTGTGTTGACATCTCTACAATGTTGGAGTCTGATGAAACCAGGCTGCACCTTCATCAATAATCCCTTCTGGGTTCTCTTCAGAGGTTTGGATCTAGCCACATGATACCAATCCTCGGCTTCTCTTCATGATTCCTTCATTCCTGGGGCTTTTCTGGGGCTTCTACTATAACTTGGGGTTCACCTTCACCCCTGGTCTCTTCTAGCCTCTCATGGTGCCAAGCTTAAGCTGCTATCCATGACACCTTTATGCCTTCAAATCCAGTACCACTTGGGTGATTCTTATATCTTACGAGTTTGGCTGTCAGCACAAGGTGCACACAGCCTTGGCTACAGCTTTGTATGCTGACCCCAGGGAGATACTCCCAGGGTACATTACTTCAGTGACATTAGTCTCATCAGCCACAGCTGAATTCTCAGCCTCCTGCAATAATTGCCCCAGTAAACCAAAATTTCACTTCAATGTCTTTTAATTCAAAGTGTCATTCAAACAGCTAATAGAATATTTACTTCTCTCTGAAACATGCAATGGCATTCGCAGCCACAAGTTATGAAGTCCTTCTACATCTTCCCCAAAGCATGGTGAGATCTGTCAAAACAGCCCACTCTCGGGTACCAACTTCTTAGCTAAGGTTTTCCTCACTGTGAAATAACATCATGACTAAAAGCAACTTGGGGAGGAAAGGGTTTGTTTCATCTTACACACACACACACACACACACACACACACCCCAACACTCACACAGAGACACACACTGTCACTCACTCTCACACTCACTCACTCACATACACTCAGTCATTCTCACACACACTTGCACACACACAGTCACACATGTGCACATACACTTACACACACATACACTCTCTTACACACACACTCTCATAGACCCAGGCATTCTATCACACACACTTGTATACACACACACACACACACACACACACACTTTGAGAAGGCAATGTGTGAACGATGAAGACTTGAGTTACAGATAGTAAGGCTAGAAATAACAATTACGGTTATGCGGAGTGTTCTCTCAAGCTCAGTAACACTTATGGTTTGGCAAGGGAAGCAAAAGAAAAGAAAAGAAAAGAAAACAAAACAAAACAAAAAACCAAACAAAACAATACCTAGCCTCTGTTGCCAGAGTTCATTCCTGGCAGGTAAAGCCTTCATTCCTTCATCTACCCTGAACTCTCCAATGTTTCTACTAGGTGAGAAGACAGAAGTGGTCCTCTGCTATGTACGTTTCTGGCCTGGGGATGAGTCCCTAGAAACAACGTCTGTTTTAATAATGGACACAGTGCAGGGATGTGATGTGGAGGCAGAGAGAGCAGCCCAGGTGCTGTGCCTGACCTGCAGAAGAACGTTGGTAGGCAATGTGCTCAGAGACAGTGTCAGAGAACATGGCTTATCCCAAGGAAGAACAATGAAGACACAGTGGGTATGTCAGGTCAAGGAGAATGCTTAAGTGAGGGACTCTGCAGGAGACACAGGGCAAAATGACCATGAAGGGTGTCACAATGATGGAGCACACACCAATCAGTCTTCATTTATCTCCCAAACAGTGAGGCTGGGGCCTAGCCTAATGGAGCAACAGAGGAAGGTACTAACTCTCCAGTGCAGTGTATCTGAGCATCCTTTCTGAGTCAGCTCCTGGGGTGGGGAGCAGGCGTGGAGAATGGTCTGGCAGATGCGGTGCCAACACTCATTCTTAGCTTCTTCATGCTCAGTATCTATTCCATCCTTCTCCAGACCCAAGGGGGAAGATTTCATGTCTTCCCAACTTGAGCGATTAGTTCCACTTCTCACTGGGCCTGTCTGCTGATCTGCTGTATACCCTGAGGGGTCCCCTCCCCAAGTCTTAAAGATTCAAACTCAAGTCTATTGGTTCCAGATATCTCTACTCCTTCCTTTGGGCCCTATCACCTTCCTGGAGTGGGCTGGATTCATAGTTGTTCTGACTGAAAAAAAAAATGTGATTTCACATATTCCATTTACCCATCCAGCTTCTTGTCCTCAGAACCTTCCATGAAGACCTTTTAAATAGTCAGCTGAATTCTAATGAGGTGGAGGCCTTAACATTTTTTTAAAGGGTTCATACACATTTTCTCTTGTCAAAACTCTGATTTGAGACAGATTGGTTCCTAGTCAGATATTTTCATGGGTCTGTCATAACCTAGACATCAAAAAAGGTGGAAAAAGGTGGGTCTGATTAATCACACCTCACCCTTTGTACTGCCCCTACCCCTGGAATCCACTCCCCTCCTTTCCTTGAGCCAAACTGCTTTTTTTTTTTTTTTTTTTTTTTTTTGTTCATCAATGGTTTATAGTTCTCTCCCTCCTTCCCTTCATCTTCAAAGGAGAACTGGTAGGCATGTCCAGTGGTTATTTCCTGTTGGAGTATCCATGACCCAGAGACATTCTTGTTGCTTTATTTTACAAACAGTTGCTCTCAGGACCTAACATTTCTCCTAAATAGGGAGACAAGGTAAATGCAAATGGCCCAGAAGCTCTAACAAGCAACAGTGTGGGTAGAGCCTATGTCCTAACCATGAGCAGACCAGGTACTTTATGGCAGTACTTCACAGTGTCCAGACCTCCCTATGACTCAACCACCAAGTTAACCAAAGCTCACCTGTTGACTAGGCCTGGGGACATATTTAGTTGGTTTCTGCAAGGCCAATTTTTCAGGAAAATTACCCACGCAGAACAGAACATCTGGCTATGGACCCTCCTGATGGCCATGGTGTCCAGTCACAGTGAGCCTTCTCTTCTCCTGGGAAGCTTGTCCTCAGTATTTGAACACATCATCTGCTGTAGGTGATGTGCTTATAAAAAGATAAAGAGAAGGGGGCGTATGTTTTATGGAGCTGTGCGGTGAGGTGTGGGGGAAGGGGGTGCCTCGGAGGGTCCACGCTGAGGCATCCCCTCCCCCTGAGGGACCAGCTGCATGATAGTGTGGTATAAAATAGAGTTTATTCAGGGCATGGGGAGGGGAGTTAAGCGGGTAGTAGAGGCAGAGAGAGAGAGAGAGAGAGAGAGAGAGAGAGAGAGAGAGAGAGAGAGGTGGAGGAGTAGAGGCCATGGGCATGTGGAGAGAGAGAGGGGGAGGGAGTAGAGAGAGAGGGAGAAGGGAAAATAAGAGCAAGAGAGCGGGGGGGGGGGGGGACGACAAGCAGCCCCTTTTATAGTGAGTCAGGCCTACCTGGCTGTTGCCTGGTAACTGTGGGGCGGAGCTTAGACAGAATGCTAACAGTAGGGAAGACACACAATGGGATTCCAGCTTGAGGTCTTCCTGGGGTCATAGGAGGAGATGGGCTTGTTCTCCAGAATTCCCGAGCAGGGTCTTGTTTTTAGAGAAAAAGTGTACTGAATTCACACAGTGCTCCTCCATCTATCTGCCTACACTAAAATCCTACACAGTTCTGAGGAGAAATCTTGGGCTCCCAAGAAGGACCTATCAGATGTGAGTGTTTGCTATTGAGGACGGAGCTCAGGAGGAGGGAATTTCCTCTGCTGGTTTAGGATTTCAGAGAAGAGCTGGAGAAGAGTGGAGAAAAAGATTTGTTCTTGTGTGATCTGGACAGGGTCTCAATCATATCTAGATGTATGAGTTTCTGCCTGCACTCTGCGCATGTGTGGAACACTTTTGCCTGCTTCCTGATAGTGGTGGCTTTGCACAAGGCTGGGTCACCTAGAGATCCAGCCTTGGCCTCCTATTTGGGATAGATGCTAAGCACAGAGATCTTAGGCTCATCACGATGGGGAAGCAGCTACCTCAGTTGAGCTGCTTGGGCTCTATGCCTTAGGCCATGTGCAGGAGGAGAGTGAGGTGGTGCCTTGGGTGGCTATGCAGTCAGCAGAGCTGGCAGAGGCAATGCTGAGCCTGGATGGGTTCAGAAATGATAGACTGCCACTCCATTCTCAACTGGTAGCTAGCACCAGGCAAGAACTCCTTTGGATGCTTCAGCTGGTATCGTTGCTCAGCAGCATCTGCTTGAGGTTGTGGAGCTTGTAATCTTCTTTCTTCTCTGTAAGGTTACATGACTCCTCCACACTCACTTCCAGAGAGCTCCTTAGAGGGAAGCTGGACAGTGCTCATAGGAGGCTTGAACAGTTGCCCTTACAAGGCTGTGCATTACCCAAAGGGAAATTGACACCATAGAGCAGGAACCTTAGGCACATAACAACAAAGTGGGGTTTCTGATGTGTTTGAGTCTGGATTCTTCCTGGATATTCGTGTGCTGGAGCTTTGGTCTGCGGTGCTTCCTTCCTGTGAGTATCAGTGCAGTTCTGGGTGTAGATGAGATGTGAGAAGGTTTACTGTAAAGTAAGTTGTGCCTTCTTGGTGGTGGTTTTCTTGTCTCCTCTTTGGCCATAGAAATCCTTTCTATCATGAAGCTGAGCACCAAGCTTTTGGGTTCCCAGAACCTTAGGGTAAAATGAACCTTAAAAAAAGATATGCTACCAAGTCTTAGGTGTTCTGTCATAGTAACAGAAAGTGAGACTAAGGCTATTGTGGTGCTTTGAATACGCTTGACCCTGGGAGTGACACTCTTAGGAAGTGTGGCCTTGTTGGAGTAGGTGTGGCCTTGTTGGAGTAGGTGTGGCCTTGTTGGAGTGGGTGTGGTCTTGTTGGAGTAGGTGTGGTCTTGTTGGAGTAGGTGTGGCCTTGTTGGAGTGGGTGTGGCCTTGTTGGAGTAGGTGTGGCCTTGTTGGAGGAGGTGTGGTCTTGTTGGAGGAGATGTGGCCCTGTCACTGTGGGGGTGGGCTTGGAGGTTCTCATGCTCAGTTCTGCCCAGTGAGGAAGAGACCTTCCTCTTGGCCCCCTTCTGATCCAGAGGTAGAATTTTCAGTTCCTCTCCAGCACTGCACTGTCTGCCTGCATGTTGCCATGCTTTGTGTCATGATGATATCGTCTGAACTTCTGAGCCAGCCCCAATGAAATGTTGTTTTTATAAGACTTGCCTGGGTCCTGGTGTCTCCTCCCCTCAATGGAGACCCTAAGACAGCTATTCTACACCCCACAGAATGGCTATTTATTTGCTGTCGGCTCTCTAATGCTTGAGACAACGGACTTGGAATGCCAGGTGTTGGGAAATTTCCAGAAGCATGTTTTGACCAGTGCTTTGGTGCCATGCCTCCAACCATGTTTTCTAGATGAGGAGTAATCCGTGCTGGAGGCCACCGTCAGAGCCTGTGGGTGTTACAATTTGCTTGTCCCTAGCCCCTAGATTTCACATTTATTTCTGCTCCCTTCTTTCTGGGGACCTGCAGGCATTTGCTCTTGGGACAAGCTTGACAGTCACTCCCAGGATGTGGGAGGTGACTGGGTTACTTCCTTTGTTCTGCTTTGCTGGGGGCTTGGTTCTCCTGGGGCTGCCTGGGATTGTGGGGGAGTTGGAGGCCTCTCAGACCTCAGGCTGACCTTCTTTTGGAGCACTGACTAGAGGTCATGTGATGGCCAATGGCTGGCAATTAAATGCTGCTCTTTTCCATCCAGCTTCTCTCTGGGCATGCTCCTTGCTCTGAATTATTTCATGGGATGGCGGCTGTGACTTGGGGAAGAATTACTGTACCACTGGTTATCAGGAGTGCCATTTTTAGAGGCGAGGTCTGCTTGCCACACTTCTTCCTTTTGGCATATGTGACCACCTCACCTCTCACCAGGATCTTGGAACTGGAAAAGGTAAGGCCAGGAGCCCCGTGTTTGGGACTGGGATTTGCTTGTAAGTCCAGCTCTGCTTTCTGGGTGGTGACTTGACAGGCCACTTACACTTTGACTCAGTTTCTCCCATCATAAATACCAGCCATTATTATTCCTACTACTGTTATTCTGGCAATAGGGGCAAATGACAAGGTGAAGCCCAATGACTGGACAGGATTTTGGGGTGACATACACAATATGATCACAGTAGGGGGCCACCATCACTGGAGAGACTCAGATCTGCAGAGAGAAACCCAGAAAAACCAGCGGGGAAAAGCAGTGGGAAAGAGGTTTCCGATGACAGAGCAGCTAGAGACCAGTGAGTTGTAAGGAATCCTCAGGTTCCCAGGAAAAGGACTGGAGCTCACCCAAACCCAGGCTGAGTCTTCTAACCCACAGGCCTCTCTTTCAGGCACTTCCTGCTCAGCTAGGAAGTGGTCCCCGAGTGTAGGCAGCCTGATCTGCAGGGGATGTCCGGGAAGTGTCTGAAGGTGATAGCAGGAGAGACTCGGAGCTGGTAGGCTCTGGTTTCCTAGCTCCCTGAATTTATGCAAGTCTATGCAGTTAGATTATTCCTTTATTTGTTAAGGCCTGGACCTGAACAGCTCCATCAGCTTAGTTACAAAAACATTTTTGGTACCTTAGTTTTCTATACAGGAAATGCCCTCGAAAAGTGAAGATAAATTAGAACCGGTCTAGATTTTGAGATGATCGCTGTCAAGTGGGGGAGACTAATATGGAAAATAATAATCAAATCATCTGAATTTGTTCCAAACATGGGGGTATTTGAGTAGTAGTGGCAGAAAAAAGAGACAGTCAACTCGGCAGATAGTTTATAAATAGCAAGCTATTAAAATATTTTAAAAGTTGCAGTTGCCTCTTAGTATAGGGTGATAGGGTATCCAGGGGAAAGAGATGGAGCAAGACTCATTATCACACAACCTTTAAATGCATATCTACTTTGACATTTAACATGAGAATATTTTCAATGTAAAGGAAACATAATAAGTTCCCAGAGTGCTTAGGGACTGTGACCATCTCACATCTGTGTGCACGCTGGGAATAGGTTATTTACAATGCCAAAAGACAGACATGCTGAATTTATTGAGCAAAGGAAAGAGAAAATGAAGTTTCCCGGAGTATTTTTTGAAAAACACTTGGGATCCAGTGCTGTGTATGCCAAACACTAATATGCTGGATAAAATAAATATGTAGACAGAAACTTTGAGTTATGTCTCCCGACCAAAAATATCTTCTTGATTTTATACATATAGATCTTATTCTAAACTTGTTTATATAATTTTAAAAATAGATGAAGGGATGATTAAAAAAATTGAGGGCACTCTCAATTTGTGCTAAGGGAATGCTCCGTCTCCCTCCCAGAGGAGACATCTGAAGGGATGGGGCCGAGTGGAAGTGTGGTTAAGACTTAAGGCAGAGCAGGAGCTGGACATTTGAGGTGATGGAGAGCCTCTCAAAGAGATGCATCCAGCCCTGTTCCCTTGATGGCTAAGGAGGTATGGGGAACACTTGTCAGTAGTAGAGAATTTCCCTCAGAGTATGGGGGAGCATGAGGTGTAACCAAATCTGCGGGAGGTACTCTCCAGAGCTTTCCTGCAAACAAATGGTAAGTGCAAAGTACGGCCGATACCCCAAGATCTGGCAATTTAAAAAACCTGAGCTCCAGTAATTTCTAAAATCCAAAGGTAGCATTGTCATAGGTGGGGAAGTCCAACAAACGGGCCTAGAGTCATGTAGAGCCAGCCAAGCCAACCTGCCACTGGCCCTTGGAAGTGAGCGCTCATTTAGGAATGAGCATCTCCATGAAGACGGATGTATGGATTAGAGTGCTTCGGTCATGGGAGGTTGGATGGGGAAATGTGTGTGTGTGTGTTGTACATGTGTGTGCGCTCCGGCATGTGTGGCTAGTGGAGAACTTGACCTCAAGTGTAAGGAATTTGTTTTTGCTGTAGACAATGGGGGCCGGACTGGCTTTCAGCAGGAAGCCATGTGATCGGATTTCTGCTTTAGAAATCAAGGCTAGTGTTTGAAGTCTGGAGAAGGAGGTTCTCAGAGCTTGAAAGGACATTGATTGTTCTTCCCTGAGCCCTACCCTCTCCAAGCACCTGTCAACATCACCAAACCCTTCATTTAAAAGCAGAAGCAGAACAAAGACGAGCAGTGTAATCTCAGTGCTTCCAGTTCCTGCCTGGTTCACTATCAGATTTTTAACAGATACATTTTGATCATTGGCAGTACAGGCTCTCTCTGTGTCTCAGTTGGCAGCCCCAAGTCTTTGCCACAGGAGAGCCTTCTGGAGTGACACCTGCCGACTTACTCTTGTCTTTGTCCCTTAGACTGGACCTAACCCAAGGCAAAACTGTGATGTTGATGACATTTGATTTAGTCCCAAGACAATTTGAATTTAACGTTACTTAGTTACAAAAGAAATTTTAATGAAAAAAAAAACAAAAAAACCCGATAAAAACATGCACATAGAGGAAAAGAGGGGTTGAGCTTATAGGTGTCCAGTCTAATTTCTCAAGCTAAAATGCCATTCTCCAAAAGACCCAAGAAAGACTGAGAGCCAAGTGACTAGACCTGTGGTCCTTTTTCCATGGTAGCAGGGGTAAAGAGCTAGGCATATACAACAGGTGCATGCCACTACCTACCATGGCCTGAGGTGTTTGCTTCAGAGACCTCTTCAAAGGTAGCACAGAACCTTAGCTTCAGCATAGGAAAGAGACTCAGGATCAATCGGTGCAAATGGAGTCAGAGTTTATTAGCAGAGACTTTAGCACGGATTTGAACAAGGGTGTTAACAGAGCGATGGGCTTGGTGAAAGGGCAGAACGCACCATGTGTGGTATGAACTTAAGAGTCACCTTGTAGTTTCTCAGCAGTGGTCATTTATACGCTTGGGAAATTTCTTTCATTCATTCATTCATTCATTCAGCAAATGAGATCACAGTGTGGCTCCTGAGCTGCATGCTCTGATAAAACAAAGGTCACAAGGGTCAGAGGAACCCCATTTTTATTTGAAATCTCTCTCTCTACAAAAAGAATATTGTACTTCTACAAATGGTTGAGATTCGACTTTTCTATTCCTTTTCCAGTTTAGTCTCAAGTTGTTTTCGAGCCCCAGCACGGGCAGGTGTCTATATTCTTTTGCTCACACCAAACCTATAAGGAAGACCAGTAGCAGCAAATTGTGTTAGTTTTAGTGAAATTCTCCACTCTCCCTGGTGGGTGAGAGAATTCAGCCACACGCTGGGGGGAAGGACTGTTTCCCTCCACATGCCCCTGACTACGTACTTGATCTCACATCTGCCCACAGCACACAACAACCTTTCTCTTATTACTTCTCAATTCCAGTGTGGCTTGACAGCAGCTCTGTTAGCTCTTGAAGCCCCGAAGTGTTACACTCTATCTAGGCACTTAGTGGTTTAAACTAACAGTTGACGCTCTTGTTGCCCTATTGGCTAGACACTGTATTCTGTGTTGGCTGGTGAGCTCATCTGAAGGTTTAGCTGGTCTGGGCTTGTAGATTGGCTGGGCCATTGGCCTGTATGGTGGTGTTGAAACTCAATGACTGATCTATTCTCACTTCTTAAGAGTCTGTATGTCTCATACACAGCAACAGGGTTTCAAGAATGTGACCCCAAGAGCCACAGGAAAGCTTCAAGGCTCCTGATGATCTGGTGTCAAAGTTCACAGGGTAACTTCCTTCAGCATTTTGGAGCCCAAGCAAGCTACTCAGATCAGCCCAGATTTAAGGAGAAAGATGTCAGAACCCACTTCTCTCTCTGCTAAAGGAATTGTGGCTGTGGGCGGTGGGGGGGGTAGGGCAGTAAGACCAATAGGAGTTATACCAAGCAACTCAGTCTGAGAATCATTTCAGAATGAGTTAAGGCAACAACAACAACAACAACAACAACAACAACAACAAAAGAGTAAATTAAATCAGTGAGAGGCTGGTGACCTAGTGACCTAGGTATCCAGGAACGAGAAGGACTCCATCTTCATCTTTGAAGACTCATGTTAGTATATAGTTAGAAAGCAATTAGCTCCTTAGATGATATAACAAGTGCCTACTAATTTATAAGTCTATCCATCTATCGGCCATCCATCCATCCATCCACCCACCCACCCACACACCCATCCAGCCACCCACCCACCCATCTATCCACCACCCACCCCATCCATCCATCCATCCATCCATCCATCCATCCATCCATCCAAATATTGGCTCACATACCCACTGCTCATCTGGCTATACATAGGTTAATTTAACATATTTATTGGGGTTCTAGAACTAAGATCTCTGGCCACTAAATTGATATTCTAATAAGAGAAAGTTAGACTTTTTCATGCAGTGTTATGAAGAAATCAAGATGATGTAATAGTGGGGTGGGGTGGGACCTTCATTATTCTTTCAAGATAGACAGTGATGGCTGTCATGGATAAATGATTAGCATTTATCCATGGAAGAACCTTCCAGACAGAGATGAGCATGGGTTATAAATATTCTTGAGCTGCTCAAAGAGCAGAAAAGGAGAAAGTGGCTGAAGCACTGGGGCCAGGAAAAAATATGAGGAGGGGTTGATGGTCACAGTGGCAAGTACAGAGGGTGAAGGGACTCAGTCTACCTGGGGACAGCTGATCCTCACTGTCAGGTGACAGGCTAGTTGAGTCTTGAGAGAGAAGAATTGTTCTTAGGTTAATAAATATAGAACGAGATAAGAACATGACATGGGGTGAGCCACAAATTCTGAAACAAATCTTAGATGGCAGCGCCGATTTTGTGAGAGATGAGATCGTTTTGCAGCTTCATGAAGCAACGATGTGAGAATGTTGAAATGCTAACCAAAATCACCGTATTCTCCAGCAAGGATTTTGGGTGATGATTTTATTGTTTTGGTCTCAGAACCCTATTTCTGTGCTTTCGTCTTGATTTTGCAGAGGCATCTCTACTGCAGAAGCCAGAGTGGCTCTGTGAGCTAGTGGGGGCTGCAGCATCCTGACCTGGGTACCAGACATAAGCTTGCCCACCAGCGGTCACAGCACATGGCTGTGTTGGAGGTGCCTTGGGGACTGGAAGTGGTGGCCAAAGGCTTCAGGGACAGAAGCTCTGGAAAACTGACCAGCGGCTCAGGCCTGGGTCCACTACTCAAGTTCTCTCATTTTTAGTTCATTTTTGTCTATAGATGCTTTCTCACAACGCCGCCCGGTCCCTTTATATCTCCATGCGTGCTATTTGGAGTTCAGCATGGAACTGCCCTGCAATGACTCAGTCTCCTCTGTGCCTGAGCTCACACACACGTTCTTATTATTTACACTCTGCTTGATTTCCTCTTTTCTCTTGGCCTGACTTAAAGATGTTTGTCTGTTTTTTAAAAATAACCAACTGTTTATTTGACTTTCCCCATGAAGTAATTTCCTCCTATATTATTTGAATGTGTGTATTTATATTTTTCTTATTGATTTTGGATAGTTTTATTATTTTGATATAACCTTTATGTTGAGTGCTTAATTTATTTACTTCATTATTTTTCACTTCTAAGAGGCATTTCCATAAATTTTCCTCTGTGTGCCGCACTGAATGAATTCTAGAAGTTTCTGGATGGAGCGCCTTGATCACAATTCAGTTTTAGCTTTGTTGCCGTGCTTAGTTCTGGGTTTATTTGGTGGCCCAAGGAGAACACCATTGTCTTTCCTTTATTACTAACTTTGGGCTTTGTTACATTGTGTAGAGAGAGCATTCTGAAGAATTTCAATCTTAAATTAAGAACTTTTAAATCCTCAAATATCAATTCTTGAGTGTTCTAAAAACATACGATAGAATTGATGTTACCTGTAGAATGTAGTAACACACACTGCCATATGATACATAGCCATGTGCTGGCATGATGACATGTGCTGCAGGGAGTGACTCCCGGATCCCATAGAGATACCCGAATGATCAGATGCTGCCCGGGTGTCGTGCTTGCCTATAGCCTCCAGACGTCCTCCCGTGTGCTCCAATAGCGTGTTTATAACAGCTGAAGGCAATGTGGATGTTGTCTAATCAGTTAGACACTGGGGAGGGAAGAGGTAAACACTCAGCCTAATTTCTATGTAGGGTCAGAAGTCTGTAGATTTCGTTTGGTGACATGTGACAAAAGCGTCCCCCCACTACTTTCATCTTTCCCATTTACTCACCATGCAGTGACAGGGCTAAAGTAGAGACCTTTGATTAGGACTGAAGTTAGCGAAGGCCAAACCTGGGGAAGACCTGTAATTCCAGCTACTCAGGAAGCAGGGGCAGGAAGACCACCATTTCAAGACCTGCTTGTACCACAGAGTCAGTTCAAGGCCAGCTTGGGCAACTGAGCCAGAACCTGTCTCAAAACAGCAGAATTGAAAAATGGGCCATGTACGTGGTTCAGTGGTGTAGCACTGACCTGCTGCCTAGCACGTCTATTCATGCACACATGTATGCACACACACACACACACACACAAATGCATGCACACATGCCACATACACACACAAATGCTTGCACACATGCCCATAGGCACACACACACACACACATACACAAATGCATGCACACATATACATATGCACACACAAATGCATGCACACGTGCCACACACACACAAGTGCGTGCACACATGCCCATATGCACTCGCGTGCACACACACACACACACACACACACTTAATAGTTGGCAGAGTTTAGCCTTTCTCGTCATGCAGCCTAGCAACATCCCCACTCACAAATGCAAAACGTTCACTCCATGTTCGAATTAAGTCAATTCTGTCCATTCAGCCTGGCATCTTCTCTGGCAGCAGCTGACTGATTTGTAAGGGTGTGGTGAGAAGAGTCTTGCAGGAGAACTGTAAGGCAGGTCACTGTGAATGGAGAAGGTGTTAATATTTGGCACAAATGACAGAGGCAGGGAGGTGCAGGGCCCACTTGAGGAACAACCTCACATGACAAGATCCCGAATGAAGGTTTCAGGGGTGAGGCTCAGCAGCCAAGTGGATGGAGGCTTTTTTAAAAAGGCCTTTACTGGTCTTAAGGTAATTGGGTTGTAATTCACAGGCAGTGGAACTCACATGGAGCTTCTGGGACAGCCGCAGAAGGTCTGAAGCCAGGTGTGCATTTCTGCTATGTGCAGGATACAGAGAGGAGATCCAGACCAGGATTCCAAGGAGGACAGATATGGCTACTTGGGACCAATATAGGAGTGTCCCTCAGGGGTCAGAGCATTACTGGAGTGGAATTACTCAAACAAGTAGCTTGACAATTGGAGCCACTGGGCATCAGGGACCTCAGCATCAAAGCAGGACATGGTGGAGTCTTAGGATTGATACAGGCTGAAAGAGAATGGCAGGAGAAGATGGGTGCTCACCTGGATAAGTTTGGCTGGAAGCGTCAGAAGGAGCCCATTCATGCCCTCTGCTATGCACATGACTAGGGGCAAGCAGGCATGGCAGGAGCTGTGATTAGAGATGCTGTTTGGGGCAGTGAGTAAGTGCCTCTGCAGACAATACAGGGCCCAGCATGATAGCCAGGGCTGCTTAGGGCAGCAGAGAGAGCTGATGAGGTCAGAGAGTGGAAGGAGAGAGGCACATTTATGTGGAAAGATGCTAAGCTTAGAGGGGAACGTGGGGCCTCATTAGAGATGCTCAGTAGACAGGTGGGAGCATCCAGTTACATTTTGCAAATGAGGCTCTAAGAGACAGCCTCTAGTTACTGAATGAAAGGTGGTTTAGGTGATGATAGGAACCTGAGGTTACTCAGTTCAAACAAAGAAAGCAGGCCAAGGCAGAACCCTGCCAAGGTTGAGGTGAGTGCAGTAGAAAGATCCCACCAGCCCTGGAGTATTGCTTTGTCTTTACAAGACGTTCTCCTGCATGTGTAATGAGGATTCCAGCAGTTTATTGAAGTGTTTCACAGGATGGAATTCTGGCTGACTCAGTGGATGGGGTTCCTCTCATAGTCTCTTTTCTCAGTTGCTTGACACAATTAGACCATTCACCCCGTTCCAGTGCTCTGTGTTTCCTCTTTTCTGGATTAGACGTGTTTGCTGGGGGAAACAATCTGCTTCTCAGGTTTTAATTGTGTATACATTGATCTATGACTTTATTTCCCTAACTATTTTCCCACAGTCAACTTGTTTTTACTACCTGGGCTGAAGCAATGCACAGGACGCCAAAGCACAAGGTAATTTATTTAGAACAAAGAGCATGTCTATTATTCTAGTGGAGGGAGAAGGAGCAGAGAGAGGGAGGAGGGAGAGGGACGACTGACAGCTTTAGCCAGAAGGACTTGTGACTTCGGCAGCTATCTGACTTCATATTTATTTTTTTGCTAGCTCCATTGCTCTTATGCTTTTTATTAAATCTTTTTATTAAATGATAGTTCTCTTTAGTACACTGAAAAGTAAAGAGCAGATCTCTTCTCCCTGAGTCCATGAATCAGACAACCATAGATGGGTGCCAGGTCCAGCACGGCCTTGGCGGGGACAGATCAACATGGTTCCTGTCCCTGAGACAGGGCCAGTGGACATGGGCCTCCAAGAGTGTTGATGGCTGCCCTGGCATAAGGCTTGTTTGTATAATAATGCACATATTTTACATTCCTTCTTTAAGGAATGTCCTCCCTGTTATTGTTAATGACTCCATGATAATCAGACAGCACAAGTTCAGGAGGTGAAGGCGTGGTTAAAGTCCTAGCAAAAGGGTAAACACTGGGACCTTTAGGACAGCCCTTAAAGCTGTGGAAAAGAACTCTTAAAACATGTGTTCAAAAATATATAATTTCTCAACTATACAAAATATAAGGGAATTATGAAAGGCTTCAAGAATCTAAAAGAACAAAGGCAGCTGCATTAATGAGCCAGCTTGTCAGAAAGATACAAAGGCCGGCAAATAAAAAGGCAGGCAGATTCTGGAGTTCAGGGTTAGCCTGGGACACATTGAGTCCAGGCCCAGGTGTAGTAGAAATGGTAATTTCAGAACAGGGTCCCACCCAGCTAGCTTAACAGAGGCAGGCAGATCTCCGGAATGCTTTTGCAGTGTTGAAACAAATATGTGCTTGCTGTCTCCTAAGAGTTAAGGGGTCACAAGACGCTGATTCTTAGGCTAATCAAAGGAAAACCTGGAGGGTAGGACTGGATTGATATGCATAGTAAAAGAGAGGGCTTATGACCTGCAGGAGGTGAGCTAACCAGAGAAAGTTTTTAGACTAGCAAGAGAGAACCTCTTGAAGAAATGTCTCAAGCAGAACATAGAGAGCTGTCTGGAGATCTCCAGAGAAAGCAGATCAGAAAGAAAGAAAGCAGAACACAGAGAAAAGCAGGCTAGAAAGCTGTCTCCAGCAGAGCATAGGCCTCCAGCTTGGACCTATGATTTGACTTTGAGTCATTTGTTTTGCTGCTCCCAGACACCCCTTCTCTCAGAACCCTTCTCCAAGCTGAGGCTGGTCCTTGGCAGGTGGGCAAGTGTATGAGTGCCAGTGGGAATGGTTTTTATAATGTCAAGTTTGGTTTCAAGAGACCAAGAACACTCTGTGTGGTGAGGAACACATTTAGGATCTGACGAATTTAATTAAGGTAACTTCCTTACTCAGCTCCAGATGTAGAGATGACATTCAAGTTTTGTGTGTGTGTCTAAAAGGACATGTCCTTTCACACAGGGATGTCACTGGAACGGAATGTGGCTGCAGATCAGCAACTTGCTGAAATCCTCATCTCTCAGGGCAGGGACAAAGTTAAGCTCCCTCTTGCTTCTGGGGATTTTTTCTTAAGCTGAAGTATGTCTGTTAGGTGATGGAGACCTGTATCACAGACGAGATGTTACAGGAGGAGAGAGAGGTGGAGCAGGGACAAGAGGAGGAGACATCAGTGGGTGATGTTCGGTTGCTAAGTTCCTATCAATGAACGAGGACTTTGATCACCTAGGAGGACCAGGAATGCCTAATCTACCCCCCTTTAGCTAATTAACTGATAAGCGTTAAGGGACTACTTGGTACCTCCTTGCTGGTCTGTGGTGGCTCATTTATGTGTCTGCATGGGTTGGAGATGCCCAGATAACAGGGAAAATGTTTTGGGGGCATCTGTGAGACTTTCCAGAAGAGACTAGACTCAGATGAATAAAGAAGGTAGACCCTTGCCAGCCAGTATTGGAGGGCATCCGGTTGTTCAGGACTTGAATAGAATAGAAAGGTCAGGGAAGGGCCAGCTCTTTTGGTAGCTGTCATGTATTTATCTCCTCTCCCCTTCTTATGTCAACATGTCTCGTTCACAGGCTTTCAGACTGACCTGGACTCCACTGACACTCGAGCCTTCAGATTTGAACTGAGTCACTCTGTCAGCTTTCCCAAGCTTCTGGTTTGCAGACAGCCGGTCTTGGGACTCTCAGTCTGTAATCTTACATGGCAATTCCCATGATAAATCTCTGTCCATATAGTTATATATAATATATTTTATTAGCATGTTTCTCTGGAGAATCCTGACTATGAAGGCAGCAATAGACTCACCAAGTGAACCTTAGGAATCCTACCACAGAGTCCTGCCATGTAAGAGACCTGGGTCAAGCTGAATGTGTGTGAACTCTCTCCACAGATTTCTTGTTAGGAAGCAGCTTAGCCTCTGCTTGACCATATACAGGAAAAGGAAGTGCTCGATCCTCAAGGTGAGCCCAGTCCACTGCTTGAGAGTTTAGACTGCCTCTTGAAAACGACTTTGTACACCACTTCTGCAAATTTCTCTTCTATGGGTAATTCTAGCTTTGGGGCTCTTTCATTCCAGTGTCTCATAAAATAACATAAAAGATGTAGGATACTCCTTACTAAAAATTCTCTCTTAGCTTCTGTGAATCAAAAACATCTCTGTCCTCAGGAAGAGACTAGGAGAAAATCAGAAACACAGTCCCCAAGGACCATATCTTTATCATCAGTGTTTCTAGGGGTGAGTGGCATATGCAGCCTTGAAGATGCTTCTGCAAAGCCAGTAATCAGTACCTGTGTTACTTTTCTGTGGTTATTTCTTATCTCAGTGTCACCTGGGGGGCCTCCTTATTTCATTAGTGACAACTGAGTCCCAAGTCTTTGCTTCCTGATCTCCACCTGGTGACCCTACAGAACAAGGTGAGAGCCCCCTCTTGGCTGGCCATGCTCTGCCTGTGTCTGTGCAGTGTCTGTTGAGGCCTCTATCTACCTTGATCCTTGATCTGATGACAGGTAACCTATTTGATCCTGGGACACTTGTACAAGTATCTATCTATCTATCTATCTATCTATCTATCTACCTACCTATCTATCTATCTATCTAATCTATCTATCATCTATAGATGCTCACTTCACCTGGCTGGGAGAACCAGGAAGTAGTTTCAACTCCTTTTAAACTTACCCAACTTGAAAGCTAACACAGATAAGAAAAGAATTGCAAGATCACCATGGTGAGTGAGAAAGAAGCAGTGCTAACTGGCTTGGAATTGAGAAGAAAAGCAGTACGGTACATTACTTGTGGTCCAAGCTGAGTGGCCGTGGCCGTGGACATTTTTGCACAGGCATGTGCCTTACTGAGCAGTGTGCATCACTCTTCATTAGTCTATCAAGGAATATGCTCAGGCTTCCTCAGAGAAATCACTCCTTTAAGTGCTGCACTGTCCACTATGGACTAGGTGGGGCTGCCCAAGTTAGCCTGGAGCCTGTGTTCTGAATAGGTGGGACTATTCATGACTAAAACCACACATTGTAAGAAGCTATTAGCAGACTTTGGAAATCATAAATACGATGACAAATCTTGGCTGGTTTGGTGCTACTATAACAGAATACTAGAGACTGAATAATTTATAAAGAACAGATTTATTTTGTATAGTTCAGGAATCTAGGAAGTCCAAGGTTGAGGGCTCTTAGTAGGTGAGAACCTGTTTGTTGTGTAATTCTATGGTGGAAAGCCGGACAAGGCAGACGGTGTGTGTGTGTGTGTGTGTGTGTGTGTGTGTGTGTGTGTGTGTGAGAGAGAGAGAGAGAGAGAGAGAGAGAGACAGACAGACAGAGAGAGAGCGAGAGAGAGCACAAAAGGTATGTGTGTGTGTGTCTCCTTTCCTGAAGATCCTGTTTTTGAGAGGAGTCCTATCTAATAAACAGAGGCTGCTTATCCAATCCCTTCTTAAGGGCCCTACTTAAACACTGTTTTACTGGGGGCACAGTCAATCCATAGCATTAGGATGGGTCAGACACAGTGGATGGGGAAATCCTCAGGAGCTGGCATCACAGTAGAAATCAGAATGGGAAATGGAGAAGAACAGGGTGGCCAGCACAACCTGAGCCACACAAGCAGAGGGATGAGATGGACAGGATGTACCCATGAGGGGACAATGTCAGAGCCCACGTCCCTCGTGGGGCTTTACTCTACTGTGTAAAGAGGGTAGCATTCTTAAGTGTTGATGCCAAAACAGCTCAACAGCAAAGAGTTTATTCTAGAATCCAATACCAGTCATCATGTCTTTTTTTTTTTTTTTCTGAGACAGAGTTTCTCTGTGTAGCTCTGACTGTCCTGGAGCTCACTCTGTAGACCAGGCTGGCTTCGAACTCAGAAATCCGCCTGCCTCTGCCTCCCGAGTGCTGGGATTAAAGGTGTGCACCACCACTGCCCGGCTCAGTCACCATGTCTCATGATCATGATCACAAATTCAAGTTACCCCAAAGACCATGTTCCAACGTGGTAACACTTTCATAAATATTTTAATAGTAGCAGAACAGAATATTTAAATAGTAATAGTAACAGAAAATCATAAACCCACGCCCTTAGTAAGTACACTGGTGGGAGCATCAGGCAAGCAGGTTGCGGGAAAACTGGGGAAATCACTGTTCACAGTCATTGAAGCGTTAATTGGCCATTCAGCCTGTGGATTGTTTAACACAAGTGTAGCCCCAGCTACGGACACTTCAGTTAAAGTGACCAAAGTGAATATTCAGAAATGTAGGCTAAACTTAAATTTAAGATCATATATCACACACACACACACACACACACACACACACACACCACATATCACACAGAAAATGAAATATTAAATCCCTGTTGTAGAAGTAAATATTAAAGTATAAAAAAGGAATGAAAAGTTATAGATGCCATCAGAAGAAGGAGCTGACGGGGTAAAACTTTGAGGAATGGTTGGCCTCTTCCCAGCTTTGCAGAGACCAGCCTAGCCATGGCCAGTGATGGACCCAGCCCAAGGTACCTGAGTGGTCTGGAGAGTGTATGAACAAGCTAGCCCTGTCCTTCCCTCTCAGGACCTTCAACAGAAATGAATGGAAAGGATTCCAGATCTCAAGCTGGAGCCAGCGTGCCCGTGTGAAATAGCAGATGTTCAGAGCCAGGGCTCTTTGGCCAGCAGAGCCATCTGGGGAACCAGGAGCACATGAACCGAGGGTAGCGATCCCTTAGTGTGTCCACAGCAGATTAGAGAATCAGCCTGTAAGTACCATTGTTGAAACATTAGATGAAATGGGTCAATGCAGCAGAAAGTTCTAGTTAAATTCCTGGCTCTCAGTAAGTACTTATAAATTCCTAACATATATAGTATCTGTTTGTTTGTGTCTTTGGCCAGACTGTACAGCAGATGACTTAAGTCCAGGCAGCAACTTTGAGGTGGAGCCATGGCTATCACAATGGGCCGCCTGGACCACAAAGCTGATTTATTTCAATCATAACAGCAGCAAATTCCTGTTATTGTAATGAATCACAGCGGGTAAGCACACAGATGCAGGGGATGGGATCACAGGGCTGGCTGGCTTTGCAGCTAGGGTAACGCAAAGCAGACTTGCAGTATCCTAATGATGTGATTTCTGTAGCAACCAAACCTGCAGCCCGCTCGCACCAAACAGGCTGTAATGAAATCCAGTATTTTTATGGAATATTTTCCCTAAACGATAAGGGTTGCATATGGTTCTATTCCCATTGTGCAGCCATTCCGTCCAAAGCGAACATTTGAGAGATTTTTAACTGAGGTTGGCAAGCTCAAACTTGCTTCAGCTTAAGAATGTCCAGGCAGTCTGCTGCAAACTCCCCAATAGAAAACACACTGAGTGGGACTGCTCAAACTAATTTAATCATGAGATACCATTTCCTGGATCTGAAGGGGAACATTTCTATTTGCCCACTAGGGCTTTCTGGGGGAAGGGACTGTGTATTTGCAGTATATGTTAGTCACTTGGAATTACAAAGAAAAAAATAGAGCAGGGGTTTTGGAAAACCAACGTTGAATAGGTCATCACTTCAATTCTTTGCAGATGATTTTAATAGAAGAGTTTTCATTAAAATGTTAAAACAGTTTTGACAAGAATTGAGAGACAGGACCACTATTTTGTCGGATGACAGTTGATTTGTGCTGCTTGTACTTTGTTTTTGGACACATTTAACAATTAAGCACTTTTCTTCTTCTTTTTTTTCTTTCTTTCTTTCTTTCTTTTTTTTTTTTTTATAATTTATATATTTTTCGTGCATTGGTAGTTTGCCTGCATGTATATCTATGTGAGGGCATCAGATTCCCTGGAAGAGGAGTTAGATAGTTGTGACTTGCCATGTGGGTGTTGGAAATTGAACCTGGATCCTCTGGAAGAGCAGCCAGGACTCTTAACCTCTGAGCCAGAGGTTAACAACAGAGCAGTTTTCTATACCATGACAGTAAATCTCAGAATTCAGCCATCGCAGAGTCGGTTCCAAATCAGGAGACACACAGAGGTGGGCCGCTGGCTCACTCACAAGTGCCATGCACACACTAACACCCCTCCCCCAACCCCACCCCACAACCTTTGGCAGAACTGTTAGCTAGTTGGTTCTGATATAGCCTCATTCGCTGGCGTAGGCAGACTGTAACTTATCACCAGATGGTTGCAGGGAAGAACAAGGGTTTTAAAAACATAGCCTATGCTCACATTCTAAAGAACTTTGTGCCATAGATATGTCTGCTAATTTAATGAGTATGAATTTAATGCTGTTAGTTTTTTACCTATAAATCAACATATATATTAAGATTAGATGTGTACATTAACTAACAATGAGCATACACAAAAGCCAAACCAAAACAAAACAAAAAGACCAAAACCAAAAACCGATGTCTGAGTTGGGCGTTTAGAAAATCTTATTTATTAACCTGAAGAAAGGTTCCAGGGAGCAGCTGACATAGATCCTGCTATTGGGTCTTGATCCCAGATCAGCCCAGCTCTCTAGGTCCAGTGCCTCTTCATCACGTGCTCATTGACCATCTGATGTAGCGCCCCTCCCCACGCTCTCCCGCAGGCTCAAGCTGCACTCAGAACATCACTCAGAAAGTAGTCTCCGTAGCTGTCGCTTTCATTTTCTTCGTTGGTTTGCCTTTTATGTCAGTATCTGGTTTCTAAGTATAAGAAAGAAAGGAGTGGGTAGAGATTTCTGTTCTCAATATGGACGGCAGCAGTAGTATCTCCTCTTCTGGTGTTCAAGCAATGCTTCATGTTTCTAGGAAACTGCAGCATTCCGTTCAGATTTGAATCAGGATGAAGCCAAAGTGTCCCCTCTAAGTTCAGCATGGGGACTGGTTCTCAGATGTGATCATTTTGGTTACCATCAATTCTTAACAGGTTTAACACGGGTGCCGCTGGCTTTATTAAATTGGCTGCAGAGGTTGGGGGTTCTGTGCCTGCTTGCACGGAGACAAGGGCTTGGTTTCTCATTGATTTTGGACTTGCAGGGTACTCAGACCACCACCGTGCTCTAGGACCCAGAACTTGGGCAAACTGGCCTCTGCGTAGACTCACTGTGCCCAGGTTAATACAGACAGGCATGAACTCCTGTCCAAATGAGCTCCGCGGCTCATGAGCTCTGAGTTTTCTCTCCATGAGGTAAGTCCTATAGCAAACCTGGGCCTGAGAACATTGATCTTCTGGAAAATTCTAAGAATTCATCTTAGAACACCTGGCACTCGAGGCACTTGCCATTGAGGATTAAAAATTAGTGTTTGGACCAACAGGTTCCTTTATTAGACTATCCAAAGGTATTGATCACCATGTAGATTAAGATTCTGAGACTTAGAAGCTGAGACTTGACTGATGAAAACCAACTTTTACAACATGGTTTTAGTGTTACCTATCTAGCAAATCAGGTTTCTAACAGGTTGCTTTTACACATTAGCACAAACAAAGATCTATGTCTCTTCGAGTTTTCTGGAAGCTACAGACTCAAGGTGCAAAGTTTCCATTTATAGGAGGGGAAGAAAGTCAAATCGTAACACAGGGAGCATCAGGATTCAAGCCTTCTGCCCACACTGCGGCTCACAGTCCTCAGTAGTGGTTGGTTCTTCCAAGAGGGAAATCTACCTTTAATAATACTCTAGATGATGCACAAACACGTCAGAAGAACTGTGCACAGTGTGACTCTGCAGCCTGTACTGCAGACGTGTAGAAAACACGAACCACACAACACAGCAGGGAAGTAGGACCGTGTCCTTGAATTATAGCCTACAGGAGACTGAGGAATGTTTTTTAGTGTGCTAACCTTGCCAAAGGTGTGGGAACCTTGGCATCCCTTTCAACATGTGATGATTCTATTAAAAGTGATCAATTCTTTTGTTTCTTTTCTTCCACTCATTAATATCGGGGTATTTTTCCTTGTTCTTCTCTGGTCTCTCTGTTGGGTGCCTCTTGCCCAGTTTGCGGGGTTATTCTTTCTCATCAATTTATAAAATTATAAACTTAATGATAATGTTAGTATTTTTATGGTACGTATTTTTATGAACACTTCCACACTCATTATATGCATGTAAGTGTCTTACATTCTAAAACATACAACTCTTCTCAAACTGTGTATTTTTTCCAGAGTCATTTTTCTTCTGGATTTTCTGGGATGTGTCTGGGAAGCTTGTGAGAACTCCTAAATCACTAAGTCTGTCTCTTGTAATAGAAAAACTTTCAGGGGACATGTTTGTATCTAAGTCAAGTTGGGTTGTTGCTTTTATTGTTAAAGGTTTGATTCCCAGATGCTGTTTGTTCTTTTAAAGTTAGCTTGTGCTTTGGGGACTATTAAACCTATAAAGGAGACCAAACAGCATGTGTACCTTCTCATCTGTCTCCCGGCTTCAGTGATTATCAGCACCTTGGCTGTTTTTACTTCATCTTATTTTCCTCTGAAGTATTTTGAAATTCTAGACATCCTATTTTACCCATAATCCATCAACCTGGATTGCATACAGAAGAGGATTTTACCCGTCCCATTGTATGATTTTCACACCCGACACAACAACCATTAACACCAACAGACACATCCCATTGAAAGTGTTCTTTTGTGGGTGAAAGACAGCATGCAGACAGGGTCTTTATTAGGCGTTTGCTCTGCTCGGGGAAGCTGGGTTATGCAGCCTTGTCCTGGAGGGACATTTAGCTGACTGATCTCTTCTTGAAGTGTTTTTATCTTCCATACTTCCTGAAAACTGGTAGTCATATCTAAGGCTTGATTAAATTCAGGTTCTTTTTCTGGCAGGAGCATGTTATATCTCTGCTAGGCACTTCCTGTTACATTATGCTGGGAAGCAATAGTGTCTGGCCCTGTCTCTTTTAATGCTGATAAGACTGGCGAGTGAGTAGACTTGGACCCAGAAATCCTTGCATTTCACTCGGTGCTCTCCCCCTAGGATTCAGAGCTTGGTGGTCAGAAGCCCTGGGTGGGAGTCCAGTGTGGGCTCAATGCCTTACGTGGCATACTTACATGCTTAGGCTGCGTTGCTTTTCAGGCTGACTGATCTGCTCTGTGTGTGGGACATCTGGGATGGGTGTAGGGAAAGCAGGCATTGGTACAGCCCGGAAGAGTAGTAGCTATGATTGACTGGTATGGGTTTCAAGCAGATGGAATTTGTTTACATGACCTTCAAGGTCTGCCCAAGTCTGATGGTTTAGGGTGAGTGATCACAGAGCCCTCTCTTGGGCTAGTAGGTATATTAAGGCCAAGTGTGTGGGTAGAAGTGCTCATCATCCTGTTTAATAGCTCAAGAGACATGACAACTCTGCCAGATTTGGGTCCTGTGGGCAGAGCTGAGAGCTCTGCAAATTCCCATTCACTTTTAAAGTCCTGGTTCATTATAGCTTGCCAAGTGTGTCACTAAGATGAAGATGGATTATAATGACTACATTTTGGTAATTCACTTACTTTGCTGAAGTCAGTGCTCAATTGTATTACAGCTGAGACCCCATCTGGTTCCAATCAGTGGTGGAGGGAGATCCATGTCTGGACAGAGGGCCGGGGCTGAGTCTGTTCGGGGAAGCTGCCCGGAGAGCTTCAGCTGAACAATTCCCAGCCAAGAGTGGGGAGTGGGCGTGCAGACCACCAGGTGGGCCTGCGCAGGGCAGGTCCAAGTCAGATCACACCCTTCAGCACTCCTACTATGTGCTAGGCATGGCCCCAGGTACTGGGGTGGAGAGGGGGGAGCTGGGCAATGATTCCTGCTCTTCTGCAACTGCAGAATACTTAAGCTGAGGGTTCGGTAGGACAGGAGGCAGGCAGCCATCAAGTAATTGATATGATTCACAAATTATAGAGCAAGCCTGAAAGTGATACAAACCATGGCAAAGGAAACACAGAGCAGGTGAGGATGATGTAGGCTTCTTGTGTAGGATTTGGGTGCAATGGCGGATGGTCAGGGTAGTGAGGCCAGCATGACAAGACCAGTCAGGACCTCCCTTCTAGCCCACCGACCAGAGGTAGGGGAGGAAGAAAGTTAATAGAGAAAGGGGGTTGTGGACCTGTCTAGAGGTAGCTCTTTGGAGGGAGTCCACTCTTCAGAAGCAGCCAGCATTAGCTGGAACACCACAAGAAGTTCTTTAGTGCATTTCTAAGAAGTAAAGACCAGAGAAGACCAGCAAAGACCAGTGAAGACCAGCAAAGCAGTGCAATGCAAGAATGTCCTTTCACCATCCATGGGTTCTATTAATATTCTTTCTAAACATCACATGTCCTCTCAAGTGTCTGTTTTCAGCAAAACATCATATGCCATCTTACAAGACAGCTTCCAGAAAAATATCACGTGACACAACTGAGTTTGTGAAGAAACCAGAAACTTTCACATCAGGTCCTGATATCCATGGGTTCAGCATCTGTGCATTCAATCACATTCTGATCAAAATCAATGAAAAAATGCTGCATTTATACTATAGGAAACAGAGGCAGACTTTCTTCCTTATTGTTATTCTCTTAACAAATTACAGTACAGTGAAACTGTTTCTATAACATTTGCATTGTCTTAGGCACTACACGTCATCTAGAGATGAGTTTTAGCATATGGCGACATGTGCAGGCTATAGCCTGTGTATATACAGTGCCTTATTTTATATGAGATTTCTTCTTAGTGTGTCAGTCAGATTTCCATCACTATAACAAAATACTTGAGGTAAGAAACTTAGGAAGAAAGGTTTATTTTGGCTCATGGACTCAGAAGTTTCAACTTCATTCTATAATTGGTTGCTTTAATCCTGTGGCAAGCAGCATATGATGGTTGTACTGGCTGGTTTTATGTATCAACTTGACACAAGCTGGAGCTATCACAGAGAAAGGAGCTTCAGTTGAGAAAATGCCTCCATGAGATCCAGCTGTAAGGCATTTTCTCAATAAGTGATCAAGGAGGGAGGGCCCCTTGTGGGTGGTGCCATCCCTGGGCTGGTAGTCTTGGGCTCTATAAGAAAGTAAGCTGAGCAAGCCAGGGGAAGTAAGCCAGTAAGTAGCACCCCTCCATGGCCTCTGCATCAGTTTCTGCTTCCTGAACTGCTTGAGTTCTAGACCTGACATCCTTTAGTGAACAACAATGTGGGAAGAGTAAGCTGAATAAACCCTTTCCTCCCCAACTTGCTTCTTAGTCATGATGTTTTGTGCAGGAAGAGAAACCCTGACTAAGACAATGGTAGTAGCCTATGGAAGATGAAAACTGTTCACCTCATGGCAAATTGAAAGAGAGAGGAGAGAGAGAGAGAGAGAGAGAGAGAGAGAGAAAGAGAGAAAGAGAGAGATAGGATCCAAATTAAGGGCACAACTCCAATGACCCAATTCCCTTTAGTAGGTTCTTCTTGGTCTCATTAGGATGGTGACTAAACCTTCAAAATATGCACTTTCTGGGGACACTTTAAAAAACCATAGACTTCAGATTTTGGTATCTGTAAGGGGGTCCTGGAATTAGTTACTCATGAATACCAAGGTACAGCTGTAATTGTTGAGCTCACAAGATCAAATACACCTGAATATAGATAGCTACCTGATGCCCAAATCTTGGTGGCTGTAATTTTCTGTTCTCCAGATTCCCAGCCCCAGGCTCTTCTTCAGGACATGTTTTTTTTGCTATAGCTTCCTTTGGGGCCCATGTGCTTCCACATCCCCTGCAGGTGCTCCATCTCCTTACTCTGCCCTATGGAGAACTAGGTGCCATTGACTTATTGCCTTTCTGAGACAGTGTTGGTGTGTGGTTTAGTTTTTTGTCAACTTGGCACAAGATAGAGTGATTTGGGAAGAAGGGACCACAATTGAGCGAATTCCACCATCAGACTATGGCTCATAGGCAAGGCTGTGGGCATTTCTTGATAAATGCATTTCTATCATAATTATCATTACTGCCACCACCATATCACCTCCTCCTCTTCCTCTTCACTTTCTTTCCTCCTTCTCTCCATCTTCTTCCTCCATCTCCTCCTCTTTATCTTCTTCCTCTTCTTCCTCTTCTTCTTCCTCCTCCTCCTCCTCCTCCTTTTTCTTCATTATCATCTTTCTCATCTTGTCATTTGCAAGTCTGAATTCACAGTCATACAGGCCATCTGTGGGCTTGGTGGATGAGCACGCCCTCACCTGGTCTGATGGATCCGGTTGGGATTTGTTTGCTACAGGAAGACCACTGTGTGCAGGGCCTTGTTTAACCTGACTTTCTCTCTTTAGAAAGAGAATTTTCATCAGATGAATCATTCTCAACATGCTTGCTGGAGCCAGAGACTTTTGGCTCCCAGGCTGTTTACTGCAGCACTGACTTTGTCCCAAAAGTGTTCTTAGGAAATGACAAGAGTCAGAATTGTCATTGTTTCTGCTTTAAAAAACTGGAGACTTGGAAATAAGCCAAGGCTGGGTAGAAGGCTGTTCCTACCCATGGGACTGCTCAGTGTCACACAGATCAACACCTCCTGGACTCCTGAGGCAACTTGCCTCTGTTGTGAAGGCCTGGCTGTATCAGATAAGACACTTGCTTTTGGATTTGTCCGAGAAGCCCTTATTACTGTCCAACAAGGCAAAACTGCTCATTTCCACTCACAGGTGTGATGTAGCCAGAATGTAGGGAGGCCTTGTCTCACCTCTGAAAATCTGGTTCATTCTGATACAGTCAAGTGTCATTCTCAGCCTCCTGACATGTACTTTTCAATGCAGTGTCCTTGGACAGACTGGCATATATTTGTAGTGTTTTACTTGTAAGTCTCTAAGACTAAGAACTATGATAATAGCGTCAATGTTCTACCTGCAACTTGATTCAGTGCCTGCAGAGCCAGAGAGGACCATAGATCTCGCGTCTTTCCTCAGCACTTGTGTAGGATTGTAGGCCAGGAAGGTAGAATAGGTACAAACTGGTTCATAATGCTCCTAACTATGTCCACCCTTGAGGGTTGGCTTTGATCTTGTCTTTTCATTCTTGCACTGATAACCAGATGCCTATGGCACCCTGTTGTTTGTTCCAGGGTCCAACTGGTACACAGATGACATTTGTTGATAATCAGATTGACTCATGTGGCTAGAGCTGTGCCTTGCTGTGTGGCATGGAGCTGGTATTTTTACAATGACTGTGCCATCTTCCCCTTAGCTGGCTTCCTTTCATCACCTCCCATCAGATCTTGGGGCAGGAAGTGCTCTCAACAGAACATGGTGGACCCAGAGGGGCAGAGAAGTGTTACAGATGGGGTCCTGGTTTGAACGCTGATAGGCTTTGTGGAGTCTGGTTCTGCCTTTGCAGATTGTGTGATGATGTAGCATGGCTCCAAGGGTTTCACTCCTGTACATGTTTTGCTTTGTTTCTGACTGTGGATAAGGCTTCTTTGTCCGCTACTCCCCTTACTTAGATTCAGTCTCCTGGACATCACAGGCCATGGAGTTTGTCCTTCTGTGTTACACAGAAGTACATCCTGAGCCATCTCTGTGGAGCAATGGGAACCTGGCAACCTCTTCAGTGTTCATAAGTCCTTGTAAATAGCCTCTGCTTGAACTTACCCACTCCAAGGAACCAGGGAGCCACAGGGAAGAAGAAAACGAGACAATGCTTCCAGGCATGGGGCACCAAGGGCTGGGAGACCTAACACTGTGATGGTGGCAGAGGGAAATTAAATAAAATAAAAATGCCCATGAGATGTGGTCCCATTTTTAATCAGAAATGGCTTGTCTGGAGAAACAGATTACATTTAGCATGGTGAGAGGTGGAAAAAGCCCAGTGTCTTAGCATGCTGAGTAACTACTGCAATTCATCTTCTCCTTTCTTCTGCTCTTCTAGCTAAGCTAAAGCTTCCCACAGGAAACATTCTAAGATGAATACATCCTGATGACCTAGTGTCCACTGTGCGAGCATCAATAGAATACTGGGTTATATCCTTGTGCTCTGCGGAGAGCAGCTTGCAGTGGTTCTCACCAGAAGAGTGAGGTGACAGATTGTTAATTAGCCCCATAGATTTCCTTCTGACACCTTGTCCAGGACCCTGGCTGTGGTGGGCTCCTGAGTGTGAATGACATGGATGTTGAAACTCCTTCTATGATAAAAGTGTGGAAATGGTGGGTGACAGCCATGCACAGCCACCAAAGTCTCTGGGGGACTGAATCAGGAATAATTGAAGAGCAGCTATCTGATGAAGTGGGTGGCAGTGTAGTCCCACTAGTTGCTATAGTGAAGAGAGAAATTCTAAGGCAGGATGCTGCCTGGAGCCCATTCCAGAGGGCTCAGCCCCCACCGGGAAGTGCTCTTGCATCATGAGAGCAACAGCTGAGGGTCAGGACCAAAGCTTCAGATAAAGAGGGCCGAGTTAGTTTGCACTGTGCATGCAGGAATGTAATTTTAAGAGGCTGGAGAGAGGAAGGGAGGGAGGGACAGAAGCCACAGCCAGGAGGGGCTCAGGGAAGGGGAAGGGTTGTGCTAGGAAAAGCCTTTTTTGACACTTGACATGAGCAGTGACAAAAACCTTTTCAGAAGGTCCCTGCTGACTCAGTAGCAGGACAGCGCCAAGACCCTGTCTGTATGGCTCATATTGGGAATGCAAAGCAGGTGTCATGGGCCAATATTGTATAACCTGGCCTGCAATGTACCTCTAGTTAGAGGGGAACTCTGAGTCAGAACTATACAGTACTATGCAAGGGAGAAATCTGGTCTGAGCTATACACTGGAGTGGACTGCATGGAGACATGCTCAGGGACCATAGGGATGGATATATATGTGTATGTGTATATATATGTATATTATATGATATATATCATATAAAATACATCAAGTATATCATAATTATATAACACATAACATATAATATAACATAATATATACTGCCTTTTTCTCCCTGAGTTTTACTATATTTTTAACTGTTTATAGGCTGTCCCAAAGAACACAGTTTGTCTTGGAGTTGAGGATCTTGCCTTAACCCCTTGAGAGCTGGGATTGTTTTAGGCTTCCTGACTGCATTTCTTTACCCTTTCTTTTTCATTCTTCCTTTAGCTAGAGGTGCCTAATCCCCTCCTCTGTCTTTATTGCCTCCTTCCTCTTCCCTCTTCTCTGTTTTCCCAACATTAGTTGCAAGCCTTGGTCATTCATTTCCTTTTCACTCTCACCCTTCAAAGCCTGTCACTACATTTAGTAACTCTCTCTATACATTGCGTTGTCTTCACCCTGTACTCCTCCAAAGTGACTGGAGTTTAAGGGTGATTGTTTTTAATTAGTTATTGCTGTACTTTCAACCTTTGTTGTTGCTTCTGCAATGGCTGTTGTATTCTCAGGATAGAGCTACAGGTTGAGCACAATCCTACTACAAACCTGTTTCACTTGAACAGTGTAAATATCCCCCTAAAAGAATACAGGTGATAGCAAAACAAAGAGCAGCCAGTGACTTAGTCTCAGGTGTATATGCCCTAGAGTAGAAGCACAAGAGTTGTGAGATCACCAGTAAGTGAAGAGGCAGCATACAGAATGGGAGAAACATTTTGTCAGCTATGTATCTGAAAGATGATTAGTATCTAGGACATACAAACAACAAGAACAAGAACAACAACAACAACAAGAACAACAACAATAACATGTCCAGAATGTTACAGAAAAAAATAAAACAAAAAACCCAACATATTTAATAAATGAGCTATGGATCTGAAATCAGAACTTTAAAAAGAAGAAATACAAATGACCAATAAACATTTAAAAAATGTGCTTAACCTGATGAGTCATCATGGAAATGCAAATGAGAGTATTGTGAGATTCTATTGATCCTCAGTCAGAATGGCTACTATCAAGAAAACCGGACTGATGTAGAAATCAATGTGAATTCTCAGAAAAGTAAAACTAGTATTCCCCGGTGACTCAATTATATCCCTTCTGCTTGTATACACAAAGGAGAGAGACCTGCACATCCATATCCTCTGTGGCTTTATTCACAGAAGCTAGGAAATATTAATCATCATATGTTTATCAACTGGTGAATGGCTAATGAACTGTGGTACATATTCACAATGAAAACTGATGGAACTGGAAAATATACAGTATTAACCAAGTTTCAGGCAGACAAATGCATGTGCTTTGTCATAAGTAGATCCTAGCGTTGAAATGTCAGATTTCTCTGCTTATGTTAGAGCAACTGTCATAAAGGTCATGGAGCAAGAAAAAGCTACAAGGCAGGGGAGGAAGGTCTCTGGGGTTAGATAGTAAAATGCATTCAATCTGGAAGTAGAGGGAGGGAGGGAACGGTGGAAAGGTTTAAATGGGGATGGGGGACAGGAAAATGTTCAAGGCTATGTGGAGAGTCAATCAAAATGATTGATATATGAAAAAAATACAGAAACTTAGTACTTTATAAACAAACTACAATATAATTTAGAAATAAAAGAAAAAAGACTTTGAATGGATATACTCTATATGCATTGATACTGTCTCCAGAAGCCACACGTTTTAAAACAAAAATCCTAGCTTCAAATATAGAGAACTTCCCTGTGAGCTGCTTACATTACTCTTTGTTGCCCACCAGAACTATTTCTGTGAGTAACACTTGTATTAGTTATTGTTATATTGCTGTAAAGAGACACCATGACCAGGGCAACTCTCATTTTAAAAAATGGCATTTAATTGGGGGCTGGCTTACAGTTTCAGAGATTTAGTTCCATTTTCATCGTGGTGGGGATCATGGTGGCATGCCTGGTGCTGGAGCAGTATCTGAGAGCTTTACATCCTGACCCACAGATAAGCAGGCAGAGAAAGACATGGCCTAGTGTTGGAGGACCATGAAAGACAGCCTGGTTTCTGGTTGAGCTAAGGTTTACAACCCTGGTGACCCAGTAGGGGGTCCTCAGCAGGGCATAACTCCAGCAGGGGATAACCATGCAAGGGATGGTAGGCGTCTTGCCATGCTCTTGGGCCCCAGGCTCCTGACAAGGCTGCAGCTCTCCAAAGGTCTGTGACCATCAGTCATATAAGGGCAACACCCAAACCCCTCTACAGGTAGAGGGTGTGGTCATGTAGCCTCAAGACATCTCCATTTTAATAAGGTATCCATTTGGATAAGGAGGCTTATCCAATAAACTCCCCTTCCCAGCCACTCCTTCCTGCAAAAGATATTTAACCTCAGGCCCTGAGGTTGTGGGGTACAGTTTCACTCATCACCACTCTCCGCCATGACAATAAATGCCCTAAAACCATTGTCTGTCTCTTTTCATCCAGATCAGCAGTAGGGAACAATAGAATAGGCCTTCATCTAAAGAGCCACCTCCAGTCTCCTGTAGAAGGCCTCTCAGCACTCCCAGCCACAATCTCTACCAAACCTAGTCAGCTAGCCACTGACAAGCCAAAGACTCGGTCCCAGGCAGGACCCAGCCAGGCTCCTCCCTGCCTTTTCTCCTTGGCCCTGGGCTAGATCCAGCCTGTGGGCCCCCACTCTGTTCTCAGCTCTTCTGCATCTAGTGGCACCTAGTATGTCTAAGAGCCTGAGAACCAGACAGAGACGGAGCCAGGACTGCAGGCTGTACTCCCTCAGCACTCCCCCCCCTCCCGTGGTGTCCTGCAGCTTCTTACAGCCTGACACCCACCCGGAGGTGCTGTGGGGTGATCAGGGTCAAACTTCCCATATCTTGCCTCCCCCAGTGGCCTGAGCCCTGGGGCAGACACGGGACCCCCACTTTAACCCAACATGGGTGTGGCTTTTGAAACCTCGAAACTCACTCCCCAGTGACACACTTCCTCTAACAAAGCTACACCTCTTCCAATAAGGCCACACCTCCTAATCCTTCTAATCCTTTCAAACAGTTCCATTCCCTGGTGACTAAACATTCAAATATATGGACCTTTAGGGACCATTCTCACTCAAACTACCACAACACCATACATATTGATTCAGGATGAAACTGGAACTGAGCTGGAGATTTCCTACCAGCTGCCTGGCATTCAAGTATAAGGTGTTTGAAGATTACTGGGGAAGAAAGGCCATTAATGACCCCACATCTTTGTGGCCCATTGTGTGTTTCAATGCCCATCTGCAAAGAAAGATATATTTACTGGTGCAATACTGCATGATTATTAGGGGATAATTAAGAGCTTTCTGATTGGATTTGAAGTCTGCATGGGAGGGAATATGTGCCTGTTACTGTAGAACTGTCCTATGGCTTGGGGTTGTAGAAATGCCCTGTATGCAGAGACTGCTGTTGCTCACATCTTGGGTTAGAGGTGCTGCTTTTCACAGTGGGAAGTGGTTAATACAGTGACATCATTGGTCATTGCTGAGAATAAGTGACTGTTGAACGGGACATGTATATAGCCTCCTCCAAAGTCTAGAGGACATGATGGGAGAGGAGGAATAAAGATGATAAGAACCAGATAGTGAGGAGGGATTTTAGGAAAAGCTGCCTCCTGAATCTCACAGCCGTTAGAATCATGAACACCCAGCAGCTGTGGCTACCCACATGGGATCTGCATGAAATGAAGACATGAGAGTAGGAGCAGAGAGTAGGTGAGATGAAGATCAGCAAGAGTAGGAGAGAGACAAGAGAAGGTAATACCCTGCACGAGATTGTATAAACGAGATTGTAAAAATTAACAGTTGCATGTGGATAAAAAGACTCTTAAAACACTTCTGGTGGGACTGTAAGTGAGTCCAGTCTCTATACACATCAAAATGCAGATTTCTCCAGACTGAAAATAGACCTTCCACATAACTAGTCTATTCTACTTTTTGTACTTTGAGCCAAAGACTTCAGATCAACATATCGTAGAGACACCTGCACAGTGATGTTTATTAAAGCACTTTTCAAAGCAGCTAAGCTATGGAACTGTTCTCAGTATCTGACAACAGGAGGAGATAAAGAAGATGTAATTTTGTACAGCTTAGTTACTTTCCCATTGTTGTGATAAAAATATCACAACAAGGCTACTTTGAGCAGGAAGGGTTATTGGCCTATGATTCCAGAGGAGACCTTCTGCCAATGGAGACAGGATAGCATGACAACAGGCAGGCATGGTAACTGGAGCAGTGAGCTGGGGGCTCACATCTTAAACTGCAAATGTGAGGCCGAGAAATCAACTGGCAATGGTGAGACTCCTCAAAGTCTGTGCCCGGGGAGATTCTTCCTCCAGTAAGGCTACATGTCCTAAACCTGTCATGAACTGGGACCAAGTATTCAAATGCCTTGACTATGAGCACATCTCATTCAATTTATTTATTTAGCTATAAAGAAGAGTCATTACATCATTTGTAAAAAAACCTGGGAGACATTGGTGATGATCATAGTAAGCAAATTAAGTCTGTCTCAGGAAGACAAACAGCAGGTATTTTCTCTTACTTGTGTGTCCTATGCATTACAATTCAATATATGAAACAAAGAGGGACATTATCTGGGAAACAAAACAGGGCTAATGAGGGAAAGACAGAGAGAGAGTGGAGACTGGAAGGGTTTGGGGAAAATATGCTCCAAGTACATTATATTCTTATATAAAAATGGACTTATTTAGTAGATCTATATAATAAAATATATAACATTTTATATTTTATATATAATTTAGATATACCTATATATAATTTATATATAATAAAATATATAATAAAATAATCAAATATGGGAATAATGAGCACATAAGGGAAAGAATTTTAAGTAAAAGCATAGATAATATATTTAATATGATCATAGAAGGAATGTCTCAAATCTGGTGAAAGATTTTGTACCAGTTGGTTTTTGTCAAATTCACAGAATTCTAGATATATCTGGGTTGAGAATCTCTTACTTGAGAAAATGCCAGTACATAGGCCTTCCATAAAACCGCCCACAAATATCAGAATTAGATGTTGTTATAGATCAAACCAAGTTAACATATATCTGCAGAATATTCCACCCACCATAGTAGGATACATAATTTTCTTAGCAGCCATAAAACTTCTCTGAGATAGAATAAGGATGTTTAAAAATAGCTGGAGCTTAAAAAATTACTATACAGCAAACCAGAACCTCTGGTATGCAATTGGAGAGCAAGGTTCTAGCTCTAAGTGCCTACATTAAAAAATTAAAGAAATCTTAAGTAAATAACCTAATAATATGCTTCAAGTCTTAGAAAAACATAAACAAGCCAAACCCCAAGCCAGTTGATGAAAAAAAAAAATAAAGTCAACAAAGAAATTAATTAAGTTCAAACAAAAATAACAAATAAAATAATGACAAGCTGGATGTTTTGAAATGATAAGGAAGATTGAGAAATTGAACTAAACCAACCAAAATAAAGACAGAAATTAATGCAATTAGAGATAAAAAGGAGATATTTTACAATACATATCAATGAAATCTAAAGGATTATTAAAGCATACATTGAAAATAAATATTCCAACAAACTGGGAAACTTACTAGAAATGGATAGATTACTAGATACACGGATGCTGACCAGAATTAAACTGAGGACATGTAAACAACTTAAATAGATGTATAATTGACAAGACTGAAACAGTAGTGAAGCCTCAGCATCACAAAAAGCCCACGCCAGATGGATTTACTGTGGAACTACACTATTTTAGAAAGGAATACTAATATTCTGCAAATATCCCGTCACATAGAAGGGGAAAACCACTACCAGATTCATTTTATAAAGCCAACATTAATGACACTGATAAGGCCAGATAAAAGCAAAACAAAACATAAACTTATGGGTTGGTCTCAATGATGAATATGGACTCAAACATACTCAACAAAGCGCTTGTAAGCTGAATTCAGCAACTCATCAAAGGACCTTTGGTCATCACCTGGTCTTCATTCCAGGGAGCAAAATTGATTTAGCATTTACAAATCAATGAAAGTAGTACTTCAACTTAGTAGAGTCATACGATCATCTCAAAAAAGCAGAAAAAGCCTTTGACAAATCCAATATATCTTGGTGATAAAAGCATGAGAGACAATAGAATAGAAAGATCATATTTAACTCAATAAAGGCCACATATGATAAATTTACAGTTAACATCATACCAAATGAAGAAAAACTCAAAGCATTTCCACTTAAACTGGTACTTAGACAAGGGCTTCCATTTTATCTGCTCTTATTCCATATAGTCCCATTGATACAATAAAGCAAGAGAAAAAATGATACAAATAAGACAGGGAGAGCACAGCCCTTTTATTTGCAGATTACATGTCAGTATCTATGTAAGGGACTCTAAAGACACCTCCAGAAAGATCCTAGATCTGATGATACAAAAGCAACACAAAAATCAGTAGCTTTTCTATATGTCAAATAATGAGCATGTTAAGAAAGAAATCAGGTAAACAAGCCTATTTGTAACAGCCTTAAAAACCATAAAATACACAGGACAAACTCAACTAAATTAGTGGAAAATCTATACATAAAAATTTTAAAATAGATAAAAACTTAAATAGATAAAAAAAAAAGTAGAAGGTAGAAAGTCTGCTCATTTCCATCTATTAGAAAAATTAATTCACTGGAAACAGATATATAACTAATCTACAGATTCAATACAACCCCCCTCAACATTCTGATGCCATTTTTCACAGAACTAGAATAAACAGTAGTAAAACTCATATGGAACCATTAAAAATCCTAGAGTACTGAACAATGCTGAAAGTATTACAAAACTTGGTTTCAAGTTATATTTCAAAGCCATAATAACAAAAACAGTGTGGTATCAGAACAACATAGACACAGAGATCAATAAAGAATCCAGAGTGAAACCCACAGAGTGCAGCCACTTAATATTTGACAAACATGTCAAAAACAAACATTGGAAAAAGATGAACTCCTTAAAAATAATACCGGGAAATCTTGAAATCCCCATGAGAAGGAATGAAATCAATCTAGGGGCTGGTGAGATTGCTCAGTGGGTAGAGGTATTTGAACGTAACTGGACACAAGTCTGATGACCTGAATTTGATCCCTGGATCTCACAGGGAGCAAGAAAGAATCTAGTCTTGAGAGGTGTCCTGTGACCTCCACATATTTGCCATGGCATTTGTGCACTGATCACCCCCCATTCATGTGCATGCATGCATGAGAACATGTGTGTGCATGATTGTGTATTCACACACAATCAATAAAAACACCAAAATCAATCCAAATGGGCCAAAGTTTGTCAAAGACATTAATATGAGTCTTGTTTAAACTTCTAGAGAATAACAGAGAAAACACTTAACCGTACAGGCATAGGTGATGACATTTTGAAAATAGCTCACATAACTCAGGAAATAACACCAAATATTGACAAGTGGGATTACATGAAATTCAAAAGCATCTGCACAACAAAGGGAAAATCAACTGAGTGAAATGAGTAATATTTGCTAATATATACCTGTGAATTTCTGTCAACTTGGATGATGACGAGGCCAATGGCAGCCTTCCTTGTGCTTCAGGGATATGCCTATTTCAATTTCTTTAGCTCAGTTCTACCATGATACAGAAGTGTCTGGGTTGTCCTCCATAGAAGCCACAGGGGCTTGATAAATACCCATCTTTTATGGAGATTCTCAGCATAAACCAGGCAAAAAATGTAAAGGATGGAGGTGACAGGCCAGCAGAATTGATGCCTTTAGATCCTTGAGCATTCCTAATTTGGTTACCTTTTTGGGTGGTGTGTGTGTGTGTGTGTGTGTGTGTGTGTGTGTGTGTGTGTGGTCTAGGTAAAGCTCTGAAGGGGAAGAGGCCAGGCTTGGGACAGAATTAGTCACCCTTGGGATCCTCATTGTGCCTGATTTACCAGGAGGAAGCCCTGAAGGGATAGTCATTGCCTGAACGGAGTAAGAATAGGGTTCCTGAGTTTGTTGTGAACCAGCTCTTGGCTCCCTTCTGCCCTGCTCACCACCTCCGTCTGTCTCCATGGCTTCCTGATTCTCTTGTTCTTGGGCCTGTGTTCTTATCTTCTTCCTGGTGCTGCCCTGTCCTGCAGTCTTCCTGCAGCCAGGCTGGCCTTGGACTCTCTCCTCCTACAGGCAGCCAGGGAGTCCTCTCCTGACCTGTCAGAGCTACATTGCTGGAGACAATTACTGACTGGCCTATAAAAATACATAGTAAGGTTTAGAGAGGTATCATGTTACATACTTATTATTTTACCAGCAGTAAATCCAACCCTTTTCTCTTGAGTAGATGTCAACTCTATAAATCAGGAAACTATTTTGAAGGAGGAAGATTTCATAGGCCCCCAGGTTCCCTTCAACCAGATCACATTTCAAGTGCTGTACCAGGGCCTTTGGATTAGGGGAAGTAATTCTCAGAGAGTTTAGATTTGGGGTCCCCATCTACTTCTTATAGCACCCCTGGGCATAGTCAATGTGCATACCTATGATGGACTTTCCTGGGGTTCAGAGGAGAGGGAAGCATTACCTCAGGCACTAGGCAGGACTGTCCAGCAGGGTGTCGGGATGGCTGAGTGGGAGGGCTGTTTGCTAGTACAGTGCAGCCACCCTGATGTTGGGTCTTTCCTTTCAGGGAAGCTACAGAGGAGAACTTGGCCTGATAGCTGGCCCAACACCTGGTCTTCATCGGCCATTCCTTTGTCTCTCCCTGACTCGGGGCTCTTAGCCTTAGCAGACTTTGGAATGAGCTTGATCTTCTAGTCATCCATGCACTCTCATTCTTTTGGATCCCAAAACTGCATGGTAGCTCTAATGGGGAAGAACCCACAGGGTAAGATCAAGTGTTGCAGAAATTTTTAACCCTGATCTGGGGTTTCTAACCTGCCTTTGACCATTTGGTTCCTGGATAAAAGACACAGCCTTTATATTTACAGTAAGCCTTAAACAGCACAAGAGCTGGACAGAGATCTACCCTCTATGCCATTAGAATCTACCTTCCTATTGATAACCCCGAGTTATTACTTACTATGTTTCATCTGGGCTCTGATGAATTAAGGTCTTCATTCCTGAAAAGAGTGAAGACTGCCCCAGGCCTACAGGGATTGTAGATTTGAAGTTCTTCCTGGACACTTCTCCAGAATGAATTTCTGGAGCGTAGGGGTAGTCAAAGAACCCATTTATCTTGGCCTAGACGCAGGAGGAACTAGTGACTTTTTATTCACATTTTCAAAATTTTATAAATGAGAATTTACATCAATTCCCACTTTTCCTCTTTCCAAAGGCGCCTGTGTTATCTTCACTCTTCAAATTCATGGTCTTTTATTCCAAGCATGTGTATGTGGCACACACACACACACACACACACACACACACACACACACACACACAACCTGGTGAGGTGGTGCAGTGTTGCTCATATGTGTCTATGTTTAGGGGTTGTGACTTTGGGGAGCTTGATCCTGGAGAAGACTGGTTCTCCCTCTGTCACGAGTCATTAATTGCCTATAGCTCTTCATCTTGGTAGTTCTGACACATCTAGAAATTTGTCCATTTCTTTGTAGCTTAAAATTTCTAACTTCAAAAGCTTAATGGTTTTTGAAGTATTCTTATATGTTATTTGTAATTCCTTTGATGTCTGTTGTAGCATTTCCCTGTTCATCTCTGATTCTGCTAATTGGTGTCGTCTCTTTCTTTTGCTTAATTAAGCCAAGAGTTTGTTCATTTTGTTTATCTTCTTAAGGGGCCAGCTCTAACTTCATTGGTTCTTTGTGTTGTTTTCTTTCCTTCTAACTCATTTTTCTTCTCTGATTTTTATTGTTTCTTGCTGTCTGCTGGATTTGGGTTGGCTTGTTCTTGCTTTTCCAAACTCTTGAATTGTACCATTAAGTCATTTATTTTTATTATTATTTTTTAGTATAATAGCTTTGGTCTATGAATTTCCCTCTTGGGAAATGTTTTATGTGTCCCTGAGGGTTTGTTGAGCTTTGTTTTCATTTTCATTTAGTGCCAGGACTTTTATTTAGTTAGTTTTAATTTTTCTTGGTTTCTTCATTGACTCATTCATCATTCCGTAGTTTGTTATTTAATCTCCACGAGTTTGTGTAATTAGTACAGATTCACTTGCTATTGATTGTATGCTTTATTATATTGTGGTCAGATAGGATACATGGAATTATTTCAATTTTTCTTTTTGTTTTTTTCAAGACAGGGTTTCTCTGTGTAGCCCTGGCTGTCCTGGAACTCACTCTGTAGACCAGGCTAGTGTCGATCAAATTTTCTGAAATTATTAAGATTTACTTTGTGTTTGAGGATGTGGTCTATTTTATAGAAGCCTCTATAGGTTGCTAAGCGGAATGTTCATTGTTTGTTGTTTGTCTGAAGAATTCTGTAGATGTCTATTAGGTTCATTTGCTGTAAGATGCCACTTAATTCTGAGTTTCTCTGTTTTTGTTTGTTTGTTTTGTTTTGTTTCCAGATGAACAGTCTTTTGGGGAAAGTCAGGTATTAAAATCTGCTATTACTGACTTGGATTAAATCTTTGTCTTTAAGTTCAATAATTTGCTTTTATGAAATTGGGTTTCATGCATGTTTAGTGCATGTATGTATGTATTTATGGGATTGTAATGTCTTTTTGGTTAATTGTTTCCTAGTTAGAATGAACTGTCTGTCTTTATCTATTTTGATTAATTTTAGTTTCAAGTCTATTTTGTTAATATTAAGATAGTGACACAGCTTCTTGGTCTCATTTTCATAGAATAGGTTTTCCTATCCTTTTACCTGTTGGTCGCATCTATCATTGAAAGTATTATGAGTTTCTTATAGACAAACCCATTGAACTAAGCTAGTTGCTTTGGTTGTGGAATCGAGGCCATCAGCATATAAAGCTATTGAAAGATGTGTGTTGGTCACTATCATATTTTTCTGCTTATGTTATTATTTCTATTTTGTATTTCCATAACTGTAGCCTCATTTGCTTGGTTCTGCAGTCTCTCCTGCATTGTTTCTAGTATTCTTTCTAGGGATGGTTTGATGGGCACGAATTCTTTTAGCTGGTTTATATTATGGAAAGCTTTTCTGTATCCTTCAACTATGACAGATAGTTTTGCTGAGTCAAGCAGTCTAGGTTTCGATTTCTGTCTTTTTGAAGTTGGGGTGCATTGCTGCGGGCTCTTCCAGACTTAAAGATTCCATTGAGAAATAGTCATTGTTCTGATGAGTTTTCCTTTATGTGTTCTCTCTCTCTCTCTCTCTCTCTCTCTCTCTCTCTCTCTCTCTCTTTTGCTTTCTGTGTCCACTCTTTGTTCTGTATATTTAATGTTTTCACTGTAATATGCCATAGGGAGTTTCTTTTCTGTCTATTTGGTGTTCTGTGCTTCTTTGATTTGTATGGGTACATCTTACCTTACTTTAGGGGAGTTTTCTTCTATGACCATGTTGAAGATTTGGTCTGCGCCATTGATCTAGGTAGGATTCTTCTCCTTTACCTATACCTTTAATTTAAAGATTTGATCTTGTCATGACGTCCCACTGTTCTTGCATGTCCCTCTCAGTAATTTTTTTCACATTCTTTGCTCGAGTGGTCCCGTTCCTCTACTTTGTCTTTCACGAGCCACTTGAGTTTTCTAACTGGGTGATTGAGCTTTTTGTTTTTAGTTCTATCTTCATTTCATCCCAAGTGCTCCCCGATAGTTCTATTTCTTTACTGAATTCAGTTTTCGAATTGTGACTTGTCTTCCTCATTTATTTCAGCCGTATGCTTGTGTTTTCTTGGCACCTCAGGCATTAATTTGTATCCTCTTTCAGTTCATTAAGCTAGTTTTTGATGTTCCAGGTTCCATCCTGAAGCCCAGGATTTTATGTCTCTACCAGGAGCTCTGAAGGGTGTGCATGCAAACTTGGAAGACAGAAAATGGATGTAGTAACCCATGATAACCCAAATTCACTGGGGAAGAGTGGGCTTTGCTAGATCCTTCCCAGAAGAGTCTCTACAAACATGTTATGCCGGAGACCTATAGCAACCCCATTGCCATAGGTTACAAACAGGAAGACAATAACTTTGAAGAACATTTTCAAAATTCTAGAATACATGGAAGGCATAAAGGAAGTCTTACCAGAGAGAAACCCCATGAATATACTCCGTGTGGTAAAGCCTCTACACGTCACAGTGGTCTTCAACACCTTGAAAGAATTCATACTAGAGAGAAAACCTATGACTGTAATCAGTGTGGTAAAGCCTTTTCACAAGAGAGCAGTCTCCAAATGCATGAAAGAGCTAGTTTTCATGTCTTCTTTCAACTCACTGAATTCACTGACCTGCATGAGAGTAGCTCTATCTGCCTGTTTAGTCGCCTTATGCTTTTCATGGAGTGGGCCATTTGCTGTCAAACTCTAAGGGTCATCAGAATAACTACAGAAATGGTAAATTTAAAAAAAAACAAACCAAAAACCTCCCATCAGGACCCGGCTGATACGGAAGAGCCCAGGGCTCTGTGGCCTTTCTGATCTTCTAGAAGACATGGATATATCAAAGCATGACCAGGTATTGGTTGCTAATTTGTCTGTGGAACAGGCTGGTCACTTGTGCACATAGAACTGCAAGCAGACTCATGGAGCAGCCCAGATCTCAGCTCCTGCATTTCTTCGGGGCCTGATTCAGAGCATCAACCCAAGTTGTCTGTAGAGATTGTGTGACAATTTCAAAACTGATCTGCCATTTTACTTCCACTGGTCTGGGAAGAATGCTGGCCTCGATAATGTTGAGCTCTCTGCATCTTTATGACATGTGGGCAGGGGTTGGGCTCAGGAGAACTCCTAACTCCAGGAGATATTTGATTTTTATGTTGATTTGTTCTCATGGCTTTGTTTTTGTTTTGTGTAGTGCTAGGGAGTTGAACCCCAGGCGTCCTGAATGCTAAGCAAGTGCTCTGGTTTAGGTGCCACCTTTATTCAGAGGTGCTGCTTGGGACAACTTCATTATTTACCACGCCCCACCTGTAGTTATTCTGAGGAAGGTTTCATTATGGTAGAGAGAAGGTATTTCCTACAAGTCAGGATTTGTTTTCACATGTATGCAGCATGCACAGATATCTTAACACACAGACAGACAGACAGAGGAGACCAACTTTGATGAATGGACAAACTTCCACAGGATCTACCTAAGGCCCAAGAACAGGCTGCCTTCAGAGAGGTTGTGGGTAGCAATGCAACTTCAGCATGACTTGTTTGAATTCATAGCCCTCTTACCCAAGGTGGCAGACCCGAGTGTCTGAGGGTAACCCCCTTGGGTTTAAAGTGTGCTGGTGCCCTTGGCACTTGTGGAGAGCTGTTGTTGTCATGAGCAGCATTCAGTTTCCACCTGTTATTATGCATTTATTCTCAGGGGCTGAGGCTGGGGGAAAGTCCGAGAGCAAAAAGAAGCAATGTTTTCTATGTGAGGCAGACGTGCTCCAAAACCACATAGGGTGGTGTCTTGGCCAGTACGGCATGGGACCTGCCAATGGCAGAGTGGACCCTGGAGGCTCATTGACCTGCTGACTTCCCCAAGGCCACACCCTTCCGACTCAAGTAGACTTCCTTTATGTACTGGCCTTGGAGTTCAGAGCTGAACGGAGGTTGACTAAGAGCCAGAGAAAGGAATCCACGGTCACTCTAAGAGGACTGTGCCACAGGGCAGTGTGAACACCAAGGTCTAAGTTGTCCAAAGTTGGTGTCCTGCTCCTGTGGCTCTGTCTTTTTACTCACCAGCCCTGTGGGATCATCATGGTTTCCATAAGTGAGAGACCATGAGGAGGCAAGAATGGAGTATGACCCTTATTTAGACTCCTTGCAGGTTACAGCATAGCTGCTCAGCCCTATGTGGTGCAGTGATTGGGGAATTCTTATCTCTGCCATGCTAGCTTTTTACTGAGACCTGCTCTCACCGGCCGCTTTCTTGGGACAGTGGTTAGAGTACAGGAATGGTAGCAAAGGCTATCCCTGGTCTCAGCTCTCTTCCAGTGCTTAGAGCCACTGAGATGGAGAAGCACCTACTCTTCAGTTCTGTCCTCACTCATGCAGAGTGTTAAGGTATAGAGTCTTACCAGGGCACCAGGCTATTATTAATTCTGTGCCCCAGGATTTAAAAAAAAAAAAATGGTGATACTGGACCAGCAAGATGGCTTAGTGGGCAAAGGTGCTTGATACCAACCAAGTCTGATGACCTGGGCTTGACGCCTAGAACCCATATGGTAGAGAGAAGACCGACTCCTTCAAGTTGTCCTCTGACTTCTGCTGTAGCGCTCATGTGCAAACACACAAATACATGGAATGGTGAAATATTAGTGGTGCCATACTTTATTAAAGCAGCCAGTATCATAATTACATCACTGAGGATATTCCTCATAAGCCTCCAATAAAGAACGTTTTTCTCTTAGAGTGTAGAATTTACATTTATTTCACCACAGTTTACATTTATTAAAATCCATATATGTTATTACTGGAGAATATCACATGAGCGCCAATGACAGGCTTCATGCTGGTAAACAAGGTAAAATGCAATTGTGATTTTATTAAGTTATATTTGACTCAGATATAAGGTTACTTTCATGATTACCACTCCTTTAGCCTTTAAAGACAGATATCGCCCAAACATTCATGTTCTCCACCAGGTAGAGAACACAAAGGCAACGCCTTTACTGTTGATGTTCTGTTTCATTTGTCTCATGGAGCGAGCGAGCGAGCGAGCGTACAAGGGTGGTTTAGCATCCCTCTTTTCCTCGTTAGTGTAAACATCAGCAATGCTACATTTGAAAGTTCTTGCCATGGATAGCCTTGTTTCTTAATAGCCACCTTGCCCCTGGGCACCTGCTTTTCAATTTAAGTGGGAGGGGCTTTAAAACCGCATTCCTCAAATGGTTATTTGATGGAGAGCTGTCAAAGAGCTAAACGTTAGAACCAGGGTAAGGCTGCAGGAGACCAGCCCTGGGCTCTGCTGGAGGCTTACAGACTGGAGTGGTGAATGGCGGTATTTGTGAGGGACTAACCTTCCTAGGCCACAGATATTTCATCTGGAGAGAGGAACTAGCAGTAAGTTACCCAGCCTGGGAATCTGCTTCATGCCAGGGACATGTTACTAGGTTCCTGGAACTTGGAAGTGAAGGTGCTGAGGGGAGCAGAGGGTGTCAACAAGAAGCGAGTCACCATAGGTTGGGACAGGCACTCAGAGAAAACAAACAGTACAGTGACAGAGGATAGGATGAGGACTAGTTTAGACACGGTTGTCAGAAGATCTCATCGAGGAGGTGACAACGGACCTGACTGTAACTTAATGCTGGAGGTGATGAGGGTAAACATACACTGGTCACAGAGGAGGAGGTATGCAAAAAGAACTGACCACGTTGGGGTCAGGGACAAAGCTATGGCTAGGCTCTATGGGCCGGGCTCTTATATATCCCAAGAGTCTGTCATGCATGTCCGATTCTAAGGATTTTAAGGGCCCACTCTATTATTATACAGAAGACTCCATCAGTATCAAGTGTTCTGCACACCTGGTTTCTGAGACAGTGGAAACAAATTTCAACTCATGAATTCCATTGTGGACCAAACTTTCTGGATTGGTCTATTACATTGGTTTCAAATTAGATGGCTATCAAACCATTTTGGCTCTCTGTTGAATTGATTCAGCCAAGAAATTAGCTCACCTCCTAACTTGAAAGATGAGAAGCAAGTGGTGGATGCAGGCCAGAGGCTTACAAAAAGCTTCCTAGGACAGGTGGCTTTGCTAGCAGTGTTGAGATTTAGCTGCTAAAGGCCTGACCTCCAGGCAGTGGTACCCCTGAGAGGTGACCAGATAAGGAAGATGCTATCTACAACAATGGGAAAATCTGATGATAAACTCATGGCGGAACGAGATCTTAAGAAGTACAGCCTGTTTGAGGAAGTAGGTCACTGGAGATGGGACCTTTGAAGGCTTTGTCTTTGTCCCCAGACACTTCTTTGTTTTTGTTCTCTGCTCCCAGGATGCCTCAGGTGAGCAGCTTTCTTCTGTGTGCACTTCTGCCATAATGTTCTACATCTCCACAAGACTAATAACAATGGAATCATGGACTGCTAAGGCTGAGACCAGGAGCCCAAATAAACCTTTCAGACCTTAAGATGATTTTTCCTGATATTTTTTTCACAGCAACAAAAGGCAGCCCACTGCAGTGAACTCTGTGCCCTAGACTTCCTCCATCTTTGTCCTGAAGAGAATACTAGAGTGGACCCATCACACTGGGCTTCCTGACACTAGACATGGGTACTTGCATTTGAGCCTGTACTCTTGCTTTATTCCAGTCTTTAATTTTTTAAACTTAGCATACAAAGTAATGGGTTTCAGTATGGAATTGGTGCGTGTGTGCATGTGCGCGTGTACATGCAGAGTTGCAATCACTCTGGGTTCTTATCCCTCCCCCAGCCTTCTTTAATGTCTGCATAGTCTTAGTGATCTTATTCACTCTCCCAAATTGTCCTTACTTCTGCCTTCATGACTTACATATTCCATTGCCTTCTATTTCCCCCCACAATTCTCTCTGTATTTCCTCCTCCTCTCTGAGTGTCTCTGTGTGCGTCTCTCTCTGTGTGCATCTCTCTCTGTGAGTGTTGAAGTTTAAATTTAGATTCTTTATATGAAAGAAAATATGGCATTTGTCCTTCTGTGTCTGACTTATCTTGCTAACGTGACGGTCTCTGTTCTGTTCATTTCCCCAAGCATGCCGGTTTTCATTCTGCTTTATGACTGAAAAAAAAATGTTCACTGCTTATATGTACCATGTTTTCTCTTCCCATTGCTTTAACTGCTGGTTCTATATATTGCTAATGTGAGCAGTACAGCAATTAGATATGGATGTGCAAACATCGCTGCGGATGCTGATTTAAGAAATTGCTTAGAAGTGGTGTAGGCGGATCCTGCAGTAGTTCTGGTTTTAGTTTCTTGAGAAACCTCCACACTCATTTTCAGTTAACCTTCGTATTGGTAGGATATAAGTACCACCATTCCCCAGCATTTGTTTTCTTGATGATAATGTTTCTGATTGGGGTGAGATGGAATCCCAAAGCAGTTTCAATCTGAGTATTTCTGATGGCTAGAGATATTGAACGGTTTTAAAAGTATTTATTGATCATTTGTATTTCATCCTTTGAGAAGTTAACTCGATCGTTTCGCTCTTTAGTTTTTGGAGTTCATTGTAGGTGACAAGGACCCCCCATTCTTTAGTTTGAATTTTGTATTTGTCTATCAGGCCACACATAGAGGCTCAGGCATTGTATGAAAGAGTCTGGAAGGGAGTATCTGAATGGGATGGGGGCAGAAAGGACTCGAAGAGTCTAGGATCTCCATCCATCCCTTCCTCTGGGATTGGCTGGAGTGAAGCACGAAAGGCAAAGACAGTCTATCAAAGTTACTTTTGGTGTCCTGGGCTTCTTTTGCTAACCCTGGCTTCTTTCCCAGGTTCAAGGCTTGCCTTAGAGACAAATCACTGAGGTCCGTGGCAGGTGTGGAGTGGAGTTCAACTCTGGTCTTTGAGAAGAGAAGCCTAGAAGAGAGTGGATTCTTGAAGCCCCATGGAGGACTAGCTGCATTTTACCTGGAGACGAGACGATCTGAGGGGCAAAGCTAGTGATGCAGAGCACCAAGACTCAGCAGGAATGTTGTGCCTGCTTTGCTCAGACATGGTTCAGACTCAGGAGTATGTAACAATAAATAAAGAGAAGGGATGATGATGTCAGAGAGTTCTGCATTATGTGCAGTACAGAATGTAAAGATGATGAAACAGAAAACAGATCCTGGGCTTCCAGGCTGACCAAGCCTCTGTGCTAACAAGTTAGATGAGAACTGACTGGTATGAACTAAGCAAAGAATACTGAACAGGACAAGTGTCTCTGAGCAGAAACCAGACATGACTATCTGATGATTCTAAGAAGGGCAGGGATCCCTTTAAATCAGAACCATCAAAGGCAAAGTAAGAGTGAGTAGGTGCCTGTGTGAGAGGGTTCTGTGTCACTTTAGAAAGTTTGGGTTTATTTGCTCTGAGCATAGTGTCAAACAGGTGGTTGCAGAACTGTACTTTTGTTTAGGAAGAATGACTTATGTAGGAGGACACAGGGCAGAGTTGGGAACAGGGAGAATATAGGAGTCAGTTGAAGAGGTAAAATCATTGTTCTGACCTGGGGATGGGCAGATAAGGATCTATCCATTCATTTAGATAGATCTGTGTATAATCTGACTAGACTCAGATCAAATGGGAGCTTGTGGTAGAGCCACATGGGGTGCATGCCTCGTGTTTCCATGTTTCCACTGAGTAGCAGGATGGTGGAGTCCATGGTGTTCAGTATTTGTGACACATCATCCCACTTGAAGGCTGTAGATCCTGAAACCTGCAGGAATGGACCTGGATATGACAGAACTTGTGGTCACTGTACTGCCTGCCCAGACGGTGTTGCTCACTGGTTGCTGGGAACAGAGTCAATCCCTCAGTGCCCCAATGCAGGAATGCCCATGCAGAGGGTGGTGAAAAGTTACCAGTATAGACATTATGGTTTTAGAGTCCCTTGTCCATTTGTGATTTGGCATGATTCTGTACATCCATCACAGCTACATTTAGCCACTGATAACCTTGAGGGGAAGAGAAAAAGTTAATTGCTTATCTTCCTGAAGTCTGCCTCATACAAATGGCAAAGCCACCCAGCAGCTGCCAGACTCCGTGCAGCACTTATCAGTAATGTGGGAATCGCATACTAATCTGCTTGTCATGTGTGGTGGCCAGCTCTTCCCGTTGACTGAATTTTATTAAATTATTCAAAAAGCCTGCCACAGAAATGCGTCTGTGCTTTTGAAATCAGCTGGTAGTTTATATTTTGTTTTTAAGAGAATGTGGCCTTTAGAGATAAGGGAAGTATATTTTGGTCAAAATTTATGTCACTTAAAAGCTGTCACATAACAGGGATAATTTGATAAGCTAGCTGCGGTTAATTAAACTGTCTGAGCGAATGCTATGGCACCCCAGCACTCAGCACAGAACCCTCTCAGCTTAGGATAGTTGCTGGCAGGAGGAGACGAAAGCCCAGTTATTCAGAAAAAGAATTTTCAGATTCTGGGTTTATGTTAAAAGATATCACAGACTATTTTGAAGCACTTCTTTAGTATTTTACTGGCACTTCTCTTGGAGTGGCACTAGGTTGTAGTGGTTCTGGAACTTGTTTTAGAGTTTCTGACATAATTCTCCTAAACTCTGACTTCTGCGCATCATATGGAGCACAGAGCATGTGTGTCACTTAGTGGAGCCACAATCCCGCCCAGACTTTGATGGGGTGTTTACGTCTGTCTTTAATGGAAACGGGAACTCCTGTGTTTTGTTTCAGTAATTCCTGTCAAACTACAGTGTGATGAACTAAGTGTGTGTCTTTTGCTCCCGTTCTCCTTCCCTCCCACTAGCAGCCTCCACCAGATTGAATGGAGAAAAAGGAACTGATAGAGCTTTCTCTTCTTAGTGTCCCAGCCATTGTTAACTTACTACAGTATAGCATATAAGGCTCAGGGACTTGGCAAGAGGGAAAGAATCAGAAATGGGAGTTCTCCACTTTCCTTAATTTCACAGTTTGTTATGTGGCCCAAGGGATGGGAAATGAGAGTCACACATGAAGCCAAGGCACAGTACACATGATCAGGGTTGCACACAACATGCGTGGTCACAGTTGGTCCACTGTGGGGATGGTTTCTATGTCAGTGCTAGGCTTTGCTTCTCCTAGTGTAAATACAGAAAATCCCTGGTTCAGGACAGCATGATGCACAGTTTCCAACTTTACATGGTGAGAAAACCATATGCACTTAGAAGCCATACCTTATGCTTCTGATTTTTCTTCAGGCTAGTACTGTTTGGTGCCATCTGTAAAGGTTAAACTTCACCTCTTAGTAAGTCAAGAGACAAATTAGTGCTGGCATTGCTAAGATTTTCAGTGCAATAGATATTTTGAGAAAGAGACAGAGAGAAACCATGTTCACATCATTTTTCTTACAATATATTGTTATGTGTTGTATTTAATCATTGGTTTTTGTTGTCAAAAACTTCCTGTGACTAATTTATAAGTAAGCTTTGTTGCAGGCATAAGCAGAAACTATAGACATGAATTTGTAGGCTCCAGGTGTGCACCGGATCTCTTGAAACACATACCCTCAAGGATAATGGTGACCTCTGAATTAGGAGAGAGGATTTCTGACTGGGTGCTGAGAATCCTAAGGTAACCTGTCCTTCTCCTGAGAGCAAAACCATTGAGAGAATTTTCTCCCTTCCAAGGTTCCAATGACAAAATAAACACAATTCCACCACTTTTCACTCTGGGGAACTGGTAAGGTTCTTTTTATATTCTCACATACACAGGTAAGGTATTGCTGATGGGAACCTTGGTGACTCTAAAACAGACACACTGGGAAGTCTTCACCTAGGGATGATGGCTTCCTTGGAGCCATTAGATGGAGCCCAGTCCCCTAGTCTTCCTGAGTCTATACACTCTAGCCCTTCCCAAGCCCCATGCAGATAGGGCAGGATTGCATACAAATGGTTTAGTGGAGTGGCTGGGCACTTAGGTGGGGTTCCAGTGACCCCCCATACTCACTCCTTCTAGGAGAGAATGTCAGCAGTCAAGGGGGTCAGCTGTGAGGACTGTTCCCACACAGACACAGCTGGCCTTAGGAAGACAGTTGCTCCTCTGGTAGGATAGTACTGTGCAGTACCCCTGGTGAGACACTGAAGAGGGTCAGGGGACAACTGGCGCTGCTTCAGAGGGTGTCAGAAATCACAACACCCAGTTACTGTGCTCTGAACCTTCTGCACTGAAAGTGCCGCATTTTAGGCCTGGGTCTTGGCAGTACAAAGAATACGTAAGTCAGTGGCAATTCTTTTATTCATTCGCTCATTCATTCATTCATGGTTTGGTTCTCAAGTCATGGATTCTTTTTTTTTTTTTTTGTAGCCCTGGCTATGCTGGAACTCTGTAGACCAGGCTGGCCTCAAACTCAGAGATCCTCCTGCCTCTGCCTCTCTAGTGCAGGGATTAAAGGTGTATGCCACACCCTGAATGCTCCTGATCCTCTCAGTGGCTTTTAAAGCACTCAAGTGATCTTTGTGCCTGTGTCAGAGCTCTTATATGAGAACACCAATCAACACTCAGTGCTCAGCAGGAACACTGAGACGAGACGCAGAGCAAGGGTGGCCCCCAGACCACTGTTGGGCCACAGCAGTGTGTCTGTGTGGCCTGACATCCTGTAGCCATGGGTGCAAAATGCAGGGACTGCTGCCAGGGTGGTACAAGCTGTGGATGACCAAGTCCCAGCTCACAGGCTAGTCATTTTGTCTGGATATTTCTATCAAGGTCAGGAATGCCAGTCAACAGCAAACGCAGGAAATTATAAAAGTCCAAGAGCAGCTGACGGTAAAATCCTTTCTGGGATGTTTTTAGCAAAACAATCAAGGATCTAGCACTTTCCGGGGCTGAGGGACCAGAATGGAATATGATTGGCAAGCCAACACCACCTCTCCCATCTTGCACGTAGTATGCTCTGAACCATGAGGGATGGTCTAAAAATAATGCGTGGAGACACACGACTGGCGCTTTTGTTGTTTGTCTTTGCAAAGTGTCAGTCAGAGCTGAGGATTTCCTATCACTTGTATTCATAGAGTGCTTTTTTTCTGAGGATATCCAAGTGTCTAGTCCCATTGCTGAGAACTAAATGATCTGGTCTTCTCTGAGGGTGAAGTGGCTGGAGGTGGGAAATAAACGGAGGCAGGAGGAAGTGAGAAGGCCAGGCTCTTGTTCACTCCTAGGATGGCTAGCTCACGGATCCCCACACTAAAACAGCCATTCTAAGTTGAACTGAAGGAAGACAGTGGCCCCGGAGCAACCAAGCAGCCCCGTCAACCTAAAGATGGCTTTTCTCTGTGCAGCACAGGAAACCTCTCAAATTGTTTCAGCTCTTTGAATTCACCTGCATCACAATAAGCTATTGCAGAAGTTTGTAACTTAAAATCTTCTGAAATAAATCCTCTCCACACTCCTGGGTTTGCCCTCCTTGCAATAACAAACAAACAAGCAAACAAACAAACAAACTTGCTCCAGATTGTCCGAGTGTCACAAGGTCTAATCTGAGACACGGATCTTCGTAGAAAGCCTTTCCAGGTTTCCTAGAAGCAAATGGTAGTCAGGAAAGGGTGAGGAGAGCCGGCTCCTTCTGCTCCTGGACTGGCTGGTTGCTGCATTTACCTAGCAAGGATGCAATTCCTACACTCTCTGTTTCGCACCAGTACCACCTTCCTTTGCTTTCCTTGATGTCACTCACAGTGATGGGTGACAGGTTGAAAGCATTTCTGCAAGCCTGGGGTCATCTGAAAATTCAGAAAACAGTTTAATGAGCCTCCACTTCCCCAGATGTGGAGCTCTGGGCCTTCAGCTTGAGGGTGCCTGGCCCGCAAGGGATGGCTTGGGGTGTTCTTGTGTTTCCTGACTCAAGCTGGGGACCACATTGTGCAGCTCACTTTCCAGGATCCTGCCCTGTCGAAGCAGCTGCATCACAATGGGCTCCACATCCAGTCTCATTTGAGGGATCGAGATCCTTCAAACTTTTGTTAGCCAGTCCTTGACATGGAATCAAGTCCATCCCAAGTTTGTGTATATATATTACCTTCACCTGACTCCACTGGCCATTCTGAGATGAGGTTGGAGGGGTTATTGGTAATGACGCTGAGAAAATAGAAGTGGACCAGCACTCATCCCAAGTTCTGATCCTCACTTCTTTACACCAATGCCTTGGATACTGTCACTCTGACCCCTCCAGTATAAAATCTCGATTCCCAGCAAGCACTGATGGTTGGTCTGTCATTACAGCGAGCTCTCAATGGTTTCTCATTCCCAAGTTCCCGAGGGCACCTCAGAATGGCTGTACTCTCACTTCCTCTCTGAGTCCTTTGCCTGCTGCCCACTGAGGCTATTTATCTTAATAAAACAATCTGAAGTTGTAATTTTACTTAAAACAAAGCAGAAATAGGGTGCAGAGAGCAACGTAAACTCTCACTGTAAAGGGCTGTCCCCGGGAAGGCTGGCTGCGTGGAGGTGACTGGGTCATGTGCCAGAGGTGATGATTTTGAAGAATTCAGCAACTAGGGACCTGAGTCTGCTACAATGATTAATGAAAATTAAAACAGAGGCTATTAAATTGTACCACTTACTCTGTAATTTCATGAAAATAACAACAAATCATGTCAGGGCGGGGAGTGCTGACATGGAAACAATGGTTTTGTTTCAATTATGGGATTAGGGTGATTTTTTTCTTCCACTATTCTCTGATTTCTCTGGAATGTGGTTAATAGAACCGGTAACAATGCTCTCCCCCACTCCCCCTCTTCAGGAATTAAATGAGGTAATTACTGTAAGGTGCATTTTCCTTTGTTTCTATCTTTTCTCTTACCTCATTGTATCAGTATGACCTTGTCTTGGAGGAGTAATGGAGTGGTGGGCCTGGGCTAGACGCCCCTCCCTCCACAGTAAGGCGTGCTTGGTTTTCTTTTCTTTTCCTTTTTTTTTTCTCAGCCTCTGACTATGCCAACCTCAACCACACATGAACTGCAGCAGGAGACTATCCTCAGGGACTCACCTTGGGAACCATGTGCACCTGCAGGGTGAAGGTCTCCATATTGCTTTCACGGCTCGATCCTGTCAGAAACAGCTTTGCTGCGTGACAGTTTATTGGGGGAAGGAAATGTCGCAGGAATTTTTAGCAGTTCTGCGTGTTACAGAAGTTCACATCTCCTCTCTGACACCCACTCAGATTTCCAGCCACAATGGTGGTCCGGTTCTCAGCATGTCCGACTGGGATTCCCGCTCCAGGCTTTACAGTCATTCTGGGTTTTGCCTCTTTGTGATGGAAGCTTTCCAAGTCTTCAATTTTAGTTCCTAAATCATTTGTGGAGAGGAAAGAGATTTTGTTTTGTAAAGATGAATCATCTTTTCTTCGTGGCCCAGTGAAGGCATCTTTGAAAGTCACCTCTCCTGGAGGAGGCTTAGAGAGCACCAGATCTCCTACAGTCCTGTGCTCAGAATTAGAAAGGTCAAAATTCTTGTTTAGGGGATTCTGAACACATTTCCTATTTTCTTCCAGGAGTTCTCCTAGAAAACAACTGACCATTTCAGATATGTCCTATGTTCTAGCTTCAACTCACTGATGTAAAGGGGCCTTGGAAGTATATCCCAGATGCTGATGTTAGCATCGACTTTAGCATTGCTATAGCAGGCCACTGGAAGCATTCTAGGGTCCCCCAGTAGGGACCTGGCCCAATAAATTAGAGTTCAACTCAGGAAAGAAGCACCTAATGATCAGAAAGCCAGGTGTAGTGCAGAGTGTGTCATTTGCCTTGAACGTTCCTGTGTGTGTACCATCTTACATATGCACAGAGCATTGCTGCGTGTAGTGTAGTGAGGACTGGTAAGCGGAGGGGCTGAAAGGCAGAGGAGGAGGAAGCACCAGCGTTACCCAGCATTGCTTGGTCCTTTCCGAGTTGTTTGTACACAGGCAGGCACTGCTTGCTTGCTTGCTTGGTTTTCCTCTTGAGAGTGAAGCTTTCTCATTTTCATCCATCTGCATTAAAAGGGGAAATAATTTCCAGGCCTAGCTCTCCAGCAAGCCCCCTCCCTCCTCTCTTAAATTGCTTCAGGCTGCTGTGAGCACATTTCAGGCTTGCTTTTCTTATTCTTCAGCTGCAGATTCTCTGGGGCTTCGCTTTGGATTTTTTTTTTTTTTTGGCCGAGAACTCACTCCATCACTCCATGCCCCACCTGCAAAAGGTGGCAAAAACTTTAGAACACCAATAGCAGAAAGCTCATCTCCCCCCCCCACCCCCCCAGGAGCTTCAGAGGGGGACATTTCCATAAACTTCAGGCCTTGTGAAGGTGCCTTAAATGTGCTGGGTGCTGAGCAATAGGGTTTGAAAGAGCTTGGTTAAGGGGACCTGAAGCTGTTTACTCTTATCAGGAGTGCCTGGTGTGAGTGATGAGCCAGTCAGTCCTTCACACTCAGGTGCAGACACATCTTCTATCTCCGTCTACATCCCAGCACACCTGGTGGGACATCTGCTCCCAGAGTTACCCACAATGCATGCTGACACCCGTCTCCCACTTCCTTTCAAAGAGATCAATGGCAAGCTGGATCTCATGGCCTCTGTACATCTGAAAGGTACCTCAGCTGCCATTGCACCCCTTGAGTTCATGGCCATAAAAAGCCATCTCCAGATGCTGAGGTCTATGGAAACGCTGTTCATTCCATATCATCTGTCAGATGGAATGCATCCTTCCAGTTTTCTCTGTGGTCAGGAACTACATGCACAGGATGTTTTCTTTCATTCAACAGAAAAGGAGACAAAGTTTACTTATGTCATTTGCTCTGCTGTTCACCTCTGACCTTCTCAGGGTCAACATGATCTAGCTCATTTTCTGTAGACTGTCTCACAGTATTTCATAGGCCTTACTGTAATTTATCTTAACCTCTTCTTTCTCTTTGTTCTCCTTTTCTTCTTCCTTCTGTGTTTGTTTCCCTGCTTTAAAAAATTTCCCCTGCCTTCCTTCCACTCTCCTCACACTTCCCCCGGGGCCTTACAAATGTTCTTCCACCAACATCCCTTTATCTTCCAGGCAGCATTGCTGGCCCCAGTGGAGCCTGCAAGGAGGAAGAGGCATCTCTCCAGACACTTACTGCCAGAAAACTGCTGTAAAGCACAGGGATCCGCAGTGACTTGCAGGGGGGTGCTGTGTCCTAGGGTTCACAGCTGCACCACTTTCCACAACACATCCTCACGTATTACTATCAGTATTTATACAAGATCAGATTCCTAGTGAGTATATATATATTAAAATTTAATAGCTTCTGTCAAATTATATTCCAGAAAAAGCTCCCCTACAACAATGTGTGCAACTCGCTGCCCACACCCTCAGTAGCATAGCTTTCTCCTCTGAAGATAAATGATGCAAAAATAGCTTTATTGTTTTATTATAAAATGAAATAAGCACAGTGCCAAAAATCTCCAGAGTTCCAGTAGCTTAAGACACCCATTGTTAACACTCAGCTCCGAATCCTTATGTCTCTTGACAGATGTCGATGCATGCTGTGTAACGAGCAACAGCTCTTTGCCGTACTCAGTGCTGGGTCTGTAGCCTCTTTCAGGATAACAAACTGGGGAACATGTTCTACCCCTCCCACTCCTTCAGGAAGTAAAGAGGTCCGTCCCCTCCTAGCCTCACTTTGCAGGTGTACGCCCCTTCGCCAACCTTTCCATGCAGTGTGTGGTGAGGCAGCCATTTTGTTCAGGCACCATTCATGTCTGTCCCCCCCTTCTCAGTCAGGATGGAGGCCTGTCAAGTTTGTCAGTCGTCCCAGGGGACTGTGTTGAAAGCTTTTCTCATCCTCTGCTCTCTTGCCTTCTGCATGGCTCTCCTGCCATGGTCTGCACTATCATTTTCTTTGACTCATTCTGGGTTGTCCCTTGCTTGGCTTTTCCCAGTTCCCTTTTCAGTGTAGGGTGAGTCCTTAATATTCTTTATTTCTAATCTATTCAAGTATTTTAAATTGGCAAGATTGTATATACTTTCTGTGTACAACATGACACTTTGAAATATTTTCCCCACTTTCTTGAAGAGACAGCTGAGGTTGTTGACTTGGGGCTTTTGTTTTCTTTCCTTCCGTCTTTCTTCTTTTTAATTCCTTCTGGTTGAGGATTTTATTGTGATATAATGTTCACAAATTCTGCTTTAGCCAAATACCACTCGTTTTGCCAGGTTGTCTCTTCTTCTTTCTCCTCTCTCTCTTCCTTCCCTCCCCCTCTAAGCCCTCTCACCCTTTCCTTCCCGTCTGCCTCTCCTTTGGTTCTGGGAAACAAACCCAGGACTGTGTTCATGTTATCAAGCGCTCTTCAACCAAGACAGCCCTCAGTCCTGTATTTTCAGTTTAGAATCTTTCAGATGCTACTTTTGATGTTTCCTTGCTGCAGGCGTCACTGATGTGTGTCACTACTTTAAACAATGCTTGGTTTTTTGTTTTTTAGATTCCTTTCTTTCACCGGTATCTGAACTAGCACCAGGTCGTCACAGAACTTTGTCTGACATGTGTATGTTTGGATATAGGGACCCTTACTTATGGCTCTGGCAAAGCTCGTACATTCTGTGCTTCTACCTTCAATCAGGTTAAAGTTGTTCAGTAGGTTATTTCACATGTATGGCTTATTTATTTTTTATTTTACTGCTTTTCACATCTCTTTTAGTAATCACTGAGATATGAATTTAGAAAAAATAAAATCAAAGTGTCACTGGGCAGTGGTGGCGCACGCCTTTAATCCCAGCACTCAGGAGGCAGAGGCAGGTGGATCTTTGAGTTCAAGGCCAGCCTGGTCTACAGAGTGAGTTCCAGGACAGCCAGGGCTACACAGAGAAACCCTGTCTTGAAAAAAAACCTAAACTAAAACCAAACACAACCAAACAAAACCGAACCGAAATGAAATAAAACGAAACCAACCTAACCCAACCCCTCCAAGTGCCAATTGGTCTGTTTCTTGAAGCCTGTCAGTGCTTCCTCACGTGCCGTGACCTGCTGTCTGAGCTGTGGACCATGCCAGTCCAACAATGTGAAGAGATGCCCTTTGCCATGGCGGGGCCTCTTTGCTCAAAGCTCATCTGCATTTTCTTATGCAGCACCTCACCTTTCCCTTGATGGGTGTCAGCCCTGTACGCCTTCCCCAAACCTCACCCTTTCATCTTTTTCTCTCCTTTAACTCAGACCATGTGTCTCATGCTCACGTCTTGCCTTCTGTCCTTCCAGGCTCCCTATGACTTACTTTTGGGGTCTGTTAAGTTGAAGCCTGTTGTCTTGCTATTTGTTTTCACCTTGTCCCATTTTCTTCTCTTGGTCCCCTTCATTCTTTACTCCTTTTTGATGGGTGGAGATAATTACTTGCCCATCAGTTAGCTTTATTTCCCTTTGAGCTTACCTTCTTAACGCCGTGATGTGCTCCTCCCGTGATTACTTTAGTTTACAGTATAGTTGGGCATCTGTGTCTGTGGGTTTGACATCTACAGACTGAACCAACTGCAGGCAGAAAATATTTGAAAAATAATCACATCTCTATGGAAAGGGTACAGTCCTGAGATTCACTGAAGAAGACATCCAAACAACCATGTTGTAATTACACTGTAACAAGAATGGGCGTGGTCTCAGGGTTATTTCAAAGTTAGATGTATAGTTTATATTTGAAGAGAATGCCATTCTAAAAATTGTTTTTAAATGTTGATTTTGCTAGATTATGCTTCGAAGGACGATTAATAGATAATCCACACCAAGATAACATATCTGTCTTGGAATGTGTCCCCTTGCTGCTGCTGACACCCGGTGCCTGGGCTGTGATGGAGCTCATCTCACTTTCTCCTGCTGCTTTGAACTCTGTGGGGAAGAGGCACTAAGGCCAGTGTTGTAGGGGCGGGTACTTTCCTCTTTAGGATGCCAGTGTTTCCTTTTCAAAGTCTCTATCTTGGTGTTTCCTACCTTATAATCCTTTTATTGGGACACAATGAGACAGCATCATATTTAGTTTTGTTCTGCCGTGTGACATTGAGCCAAAGGCATCCCATATTATACAATGTTTCTCTAGTTTCTTCTGGAGTACTACTAGATATATTTTTTTAAATGTTAAATTCTATTTTCTCTCCTAATAGGGTTTTCAAATATAATTTTTGCCCTGGTTTTTGCTTCCATATTTATCTTTATGTTTTTAAAATATTTTGGTATATGCAGGTATGCATATCAATCTGCAGGTGTGCCTACACATATGTGTGCATGTGTATGGTGGCCAGGAGTCAGCCATTCCTTAGGAGCCACCCACTTTGTTTCATGGGACATAGTCTCTTGTTGGTCTGTACCTTGCCTAGTAGGCTAGGCTGGCTGGCTGGTGAGACCCAGTAGCAGCCTATCTTTGCCTTTCCAGTACTGGAATTACAAATGCACACTACCAAACTTGATGTTTAGAATGTGTACTCTGGCAATCAAACTCAGGCCCTCATGTTTGTGGGGTCAGCACTTTCGAGACTCTGGTGTCTCCCAAGCCCAGTTTCCTCCAGCCATTCTTACACTCTCTTGGGTTAAGTCTTCCAGAGCTCATCACCCGACCGACTTTATGCATGCTCTGGGCATTTTCTTCCTTCTGCCTCTTTCCCCGAGGTGTTCTATCCCTCCTCCCCATCTCTCTCCTTCCTCTGTTTATTTGGAACTGGACAGTGTGACTTTAAAGGCATAGGCAGATGGATTTCTGAGTTCGAGGCCTGCCTGGTCTACAGAGTGAGTTCCAGGACAGCCAGGGCTACACAGAGAAACCCTGTCTCGAAAAACCAAAAAAATAAAATAAAAATAAAAATAGAAAATAAATAAAGTCATTTGATTTGAGCAGTATCAGTTCTACTTGAATTTGATAGTCAAGATGATGTGGGTCGAGTTTTCGTGACATCTTGCATGGTGTTCATCACCTTTGTAGGACAGAAGCTACCTACATTAGACTCTGGGTTTGGTTTAGAGTCCAAGAGCAGAGGAAGGGTCACTGACACTGGATTTCTGTTTCCTGTAGGATCCCATCAAGTCCATGAGAAGATACTAGAGCCAAGCTGCTCCTCTAGGTACCTGTCTGAATAAATAACTACGAAGTTACCATTGGTCTGTAGATCTTGAGCTGAGGGTATCAGAGCTGACCAAGGTTGGACAACGCCTTTTTTTTAAAAAAAAAAAAAAAAAAAAAGCAAAGCACTGTCTGAGTTATCACAACTGTTTATACTGGGGCCACTTATGCTTTCTTGAATGACCTTAGAATAATGACAGTTATTACAAATTACATATCTGTGGTTACTACCAAATTCCCAGAGGGGTGACTCTAAGGCCCCAGACAGATATCTATGCTTCAAAGAGCAGACTGGGGAGGAAGGTCCCCAGGCAGTGCTGCCATTGATGGAACATATCTGTGCAGATGTATAATACAAAGTTTTCCTTTCCCAAACATTCTCTGCCCTGCAGTGGGGGAGTAGATCCCATGAGATACATTAAATATATGCTATGCTGGGAGGCCTGGGACTCTTGGTGGCCCTGAAAGGCAGAAAGTGATCTGGGTGGGGGAGGGTGTTACTGGGTTCCCAGCCACTCTTGTTCCCTCGACACTGTGACATTTTACGAGGAGTTCACACTCATACAATGTCAGAGCTAAATGGTGACAGGCTGATGTGGTATCATTCGCTAATGTCTGAGGTTCTTTATTGCTATAGATATACACATAAGAGACAGTTCAGGCTCCCAGCTGCCTGCTCTGCCTGGCATTTAGCTTACTGGATGGTAGACAGAAAGCTCATTCCTTTCATTAGCTGCCTTCTGAGCAGGATTGGCCTCCATCCCATGTCTCAGATTGCTTCTCGGACATTGATTGAACTTCTGTTCTTTATAGTCTCTTGCTACTGCTTGATCTAGGCCATAAGCTTGTTTTTTTGAAGACAAAATATATCAAGAGAGAATGACTCATAAATTGCTTACGTAAAAATATGTAATAGATGCTAGATTTGCATCGCTGAAATTAGATTCAAATTAACTGTGGGAGCCTCAGTTAGAATTAAAGTGAAACAAAACCCCTCTGGATTGTGTAGAATATAGAAAGTGGGATGCAGTTGAGCTCCCAGATCTTTCAAGGTGTGAGCATGGCCAGCTACTGTGCCTCTGGCCATGGCTGACTGATTCTTTGGAGAAGAAGCTAATCTATGCCCAGTATGTCGAGGCCCCTTTCTCAGAACTGTTGGCACTTGTGGAGATCAGAGCTCAGGATCCCAGAACCAAGGCCTAGACTCAAGTCACTTGTTTCTGTTTTGGAGTCTTCAGCCTCTCCTTCAAGGTCGCACATTCTCTTATTCTTGCTTTTTCCTAGCTGGGCTTCTGGGTCCAGCATCTAAGGATTGTCAACCCTGGCTCTTGCTGTGAGCCATTTGTCTCCATAGCCATCCACCAGACACCCACAGAATCTAGGTCTCTAAACCTAGTGGTTTGGGCTGGTCAGGGTCCACTGTAGAGGGCCACATAACTCAACTTAAGAAAACAGGGTACAGATAGAAGTATGTGGGATGTTTGGCATTTCCAAGTTCAAAAAAATTTGGTCCAGCGAGTTAAAAAGTACATGAAGACTTTAGAATTACAGATCTGAACTGAGTTGTACACATTCATCCCATCATGCACTTAACAAGGGTTAATCATGTTAAGGTCCCTATGTTAGAGGCTTGCTGTTGCTATTAGTGATGGTTGAGCCCTTGGAAGCTAGAATTTCCAAAGTGGAAGTTCTATGTTCTTAGGGGATTGTGGGATTGCAAACCACATTCTTTCTCTCCCCAGTTTCTCCTTCCCTATGAGGGGAGCAGCTTGTCTCCATACCTGCCCACCACCCCATGTATGATATTCTACTTGATCACAGGCTGGAAAGCAATGAGGTCAACAGACCGTGGACTAAAACTTTCAAAACTGTGAGCTAAAGTAGACCTTTCATTTTTTCAAACCTAATTATCTCAGGTGTATTCTCTCTCTCTCTCTCTCTCTCTCTCTCTCTCTCTCTCTCTAATAGTGAAAAATCTAGTCAATAAAAAGACTAATCTTGGTGCCATGGGAAGCAAACAAATAAGGAACTTTAGTCATTCTCAAGCAGTTTAAACTAAATGATACTGATTTCACTTGTTAAGTGTTGGATGGATTTTTTTTTTTAAACTTACCTAATGACAATTTGTCTTTTCAACAAAACTTTATTGAGAACAATTTCTCAGTAGGTTATGCTTCAGAGGAGAGAAAGATAGGAACAAAATGTAACACTGGTGAGGGAGCTCAGGGATAGAAGTCAATCCTCAAGAACACGTCAGTTTTATTGATGGTTTGAGGAAAGATTTTGAAGCAAGATCCTGAGGGGAATTAGGTTGAATATAAGCATAATGGAGTGAAGAGACTAGAGAGTCTTGCTCTCATGCTGTGGGAGTTTTAGGCTGTGGAGTTGTACGTAGCATAAACAGAAGCTATTTTCTTTTAAGAGGCAGACAAAGTAGACATTGGATGGGGAGATGGTTGGGAGGTTTGTGGGTGAGGGAAAATAGGAATGCAGCTTATATTCCTGACTGGGTAATCTTCGTAGATGGTGACAGAGACGGAGAAGTGGCTGGATGTGGGAAGTTCTGTTATGTCTTCCCATACTGGATGACTAGAGCCAAGGAGAAATATTGAGTACATGTGAACTGAGAGATCTGGGTTGAGCATGTAATTGGAGAATCACTTTTCTTTGATTTGTTTCCAGCTTGACAGAATGATTGGAGAATAGTTTTCGTAGGAGATGTAATGAAGTCTCTACAGCTGGACATGAGCACAAGAAAAATAGTGATTGGGAGAGAAGAAACCATCTTAAGAATCACCAAAATGTAAATGAAAACCTGAGACGAATGTGAGAGAAAGCTGAGCGTGGGACAGAGAAGTAGACAGAAGTCTAGCAGAATGTGGGGTGGGGGAGAGGGAGAGACTGTGGGCAAAGGGGGGCATTTCTGTTGAACATTGGTATGGTGCAGAGAAAGATGTGCACTGTATTCTTAATAGATGGCTTCTATCTTCTCTGAGCAGAGGGTTGTCTGATGCAAATGAACTTCAGAGATTTGAGGACAGGAATTCTGGGCATCTGGCCAGCATGATGTAGAAGGCAGGATGAGATAATCTATGTAATATGCTTTGAATACTGCCTGGCAAGATTAAACCCTCAATAAATGTTGCCAGCTATTATAATGGTACCAAATTGTTCAACCCTGTGGAATTGTTTTTCTTGAACAGTGATTAACATCTGGGATATAAGCACAAGACAGTTAGCAGATGTATCGTTTCTGAGGGGATTTTTGTCAAAGAGGGAGATGGAGGAACTAGGAAACTGTGGCGATCAGCAAACATGGCAGAAATGCTGTTCTGTGCAATCTTAAGTGGATTAGAAACTCAAATGAGCAAAGACACAGGAGCGTCTAGATAATAAGAAAGAGGGCGGTTCTTGAGCCATGGAATTTGATGGAGTGGGAGTGGCTGAGGGAAAGGAACTGAGAAGAGAAGGGAGGAGAGAGTGGGTGTCGGAAGCCTGGCTTCAGGAACACAGCAGGCATCACTGATGACAGCGATCTGGAGAGGCCATGGGCACAAGAGGCAAGGAGGTGATAGTCCCTGGAAATAAGCAGACCAAAGGACTGAGAACTCACTCCGGATGATGACCGGACTTGGAGAAAAGGGGTAGCAGGTAGGGGTGCTGCAGGCACTAGGAGTGGTCCTCAGGAATGGGTGATCAGTCTTACCATTGTCTGAGTTCTCCAGAGAAGCAGAGTCACCATAGGAAACACACACACAGACACACCAACACAGACACACAGACAGACAGACAGACACCTGCACTCACCCTCACAGATGTAGAGTCTTGCCACGAGACTAGGATTCTGTGACTATAAAGACCGAGATTCCCATTGCTTGTTGTCTGCAGAACTGGAGAACAGTGGAAGAATTCAGCCTGTGTCCAAAAGCCTGAGAGCCAGGAGTGCTTAGCGATCTTGGGCAGTTCCTGTGACAGTGAATTTTAAAGCAAGGCCACACTACACCAGGAATCCTTCTGCTCGTGGCCAGCTTCCTTTCTGTTTCTTTGCCACATTGTGAGCAGAGAGGCCTCTTGTTAAGGGTCAGAATCCACGCTATTTGAACTCTCTAGCCACCATACTTGTGAATTAAGCAGACTTCTCTGTTTTATAAAGATACCTTGCTCTGACAACAGAAGATGAACTAAGACACATTACCTATTCCAGATGTTCAGAACACTGGGTGGGGCTTCCTGGACACACACAGAGATGTAGGGAGGCCCGGTCACAGACAAGGACAGAACATGAGAGTTTGGGATAACTGGGCTTGGTAGAAGATTGTCAAATAGCCTATACAAGGCCACCAAATAGCAGCCATTCCTGGGATTCAGGCTATGGACAGTATGAAGTAGAGCTAAGATGCTAACACTTACTAAGGTAGGACAGAGTTGGGAGGGAGTGGTTATGTCACAGGCAAAGAACTGGTTCACTAAAAAGCAGTTGTCTCCACACAATAGAATAGATCCTCCAGCTAATCTCACCCAGAAATCAGGCCAATCAGGCCACGCCCTGCATCCTCTGTCCTGGACAGAGTTAATACCAAAACGCTGTGGCCTTTCAGCCACCACAGGGCTGAGTTCTCTCCCTCCTCCTTGAGGCTTCAGGCAGAACCTGATCCCCTCTCTACTGCTAAGATGTAAAACTACCTTGAATTATAGCTAGTCTTTATCAGAACCTTCTAGTACATATAGTCATATGGTATGGAACTTACCTCCCATAAAGACAGAATTCCCCCCTTTCATCTTTGGAACTGAAGGGTCTATCTCTCCCTCAGAGACCTTATAGCTCTGTCAGCGTTGTAACTCTCCTGATCCTTGGGAACTGAAGTGCACGAAAGCTTTCCCCCTTAAAGACCCCTACCATGATATTCCTGACAGCTAACTTTCCTAATAAGGCTCCAATCTGACGGGTTATTTTGTCTCGGCTTCCTTTCCGTGAGCCTATAATACACTTTGTCTTTAACAATGTCAGTTTTGTGGAAAATATCCTACCTTTGCCACCTTTCTTGATATTCCTGGTCATTCTGACAACCTTATCGATAGGATTTATCATCACAAAGCTGGGTCCAGGAGAACTGACTAGGGTGATGAAGATAGGACACATGTACTGAGAAGCTGGGACCGGTGGGCTGTGTGTTCTGATGGAGGTGCAGCAGCAGCTTGGAGGCTCCGTATATTTATTACAGACCACTGGGAAAGGAGGCAGCTTTGCTGTATAGATCCGAACATAGGGAGGTGGGTTAGCCAATGTAGGTAGGAGGTCTCTGTAGGGGAGCAGTCTCTTGCCGCAGTCTTCCTGGGAGAGGAAGCTATGATTGATAGTTTGTACACACACTGGTTTTCATTGGAAACATCTGTACTTGGACCAGGGGAAGGTGTGGCCATGTCCATGGGTCTGAGGCCTTGGGATCTTCATGTGACATGCTAATGTCACATTCGCTCACAATGTTGTCTGCTCCCCACAGCTTAGCATATTTCTATGATGGAAAAGTAGGGCTCAGTGATGTTAAGCAATTTGCCCAGATGTCATAGAATTATTAAATCTTGGAGCCAAGATTCAAAACTAAATTTCTCAGGCTCAAAGGCTCCAATGCTCCTTATATGTTTACTCAGAAAAATGTGGAAGAACAAAAGATTAAGAAGCATCCATGATCATTGCTTATGCAGTACGTCAAGACAGAGCTTCAAGCTTTGGAAACAGGCTGGAGGAAGAGAAGCAGAAATAGGTGTGGCAGGGGCAGGTTAGATCCATGCCAGTGTTGGTGTCCTGGGGGGATGTCTACTCTGGTGGTTGGGTGATGGCAGACATTTATAGCAAAATAGTGAAATATGACAGCCATACTTGCTTCATCTAAGGTGTAAAGTGCCTGATGGGAACAGGACAGGATCACTCCTCTCGAGAAAGGTCTGTAAAGACAAGACAGGAGACAGTGCTTCTACGTGGGCATGCAGAAGGGACAGAGTATAACTGGGTGTCCATCAGAACGTGCAGAGCCAATCAACACCAGGATAGCCTTGAGACCACGAGACCTGGATACTCATAGACACAGACAATTCTACTCTTGTAGCTTGGGGGCCTAAGCATGAACCAGCGAAGAGAACTTTGGCTGCCCTGAGCCCACAGCTTAGGGCTGCAGAGAAAGTTGATGATAACAATTCAGAGGAGACAAGCTGACAGGAGTTACACAAAGGTTTACCTATTTAAACGTCAGAGGTGATGGCCAGGGATCTGTAGGATCAGACATTTATTGTTAGCTCAGTGGTACTGTTTGTGGGTATACATGAAGATGAAGTGATGAGCAGGTATTTGAAGTCTGGCAGGTGACAGATCCCAGGAAATGTGAGTTAGAGACAGAACAGTTTTGATCAGACACACCCTGTCATCCTGAGCCATGAATCTGTTCTGATCTACAGACTGACAATTCTGGACCCTGCCCAGTTTGGTTTGTGGATGTGGCTCCAAACTACCTGGACGGGGCAGGTGTTTTCCAGTTGTCAAGTATCTCATAGCTAGACGGACCACTTATGTGTATGACCCGCCTGGGGTGATCTTCCTGTTGATCTTCCTGTACATCTTGGGGCATCCATCAGCCTCTCCTTTGAGTTCATGCACTGGTCCAGCTACAGAATGACACCCTTCCCCTCACCCTGCTGCATCCTCTCTGAGGCCATGAAGCTCTGCATGACATGGGAAGGGAGCCACAGAAGGGAGATGGAGCAAGATGAAGACAGACTTGGGCAGCAAGGACTAAGTCTGCTGGAAGTCTACCTGTTCTGCAGTGTATTAGTCAGGGTGCTCTAAAGAAACAGAACTGTTAGAACAAATATATATTAAGGGAAGTTCATTAGATTTGCTTACACGATGTTGTTCTTGTCGTCCAACAATGTCTCACACTGATAGTCCCCAATGCTGGATGTTTTGGAAGTTCCAATTTGGTGCTAAAGGCCTGGAGGATTCTTGGAGGTCTGCTGGTTTTCAGTCTACTTTGGAAGCCTGAAGTTTTCAGTCTACTTTGGAAGCCTGAAGAAGATGGTTCTAACATCAGGGAAGAACCTGCCAGTGAGAGCAAGGGCAGCCAGCAAACAGTGAAAGTTTCCTTCTTCCACACCCTTTTATGAGGGCTGCCACCAGAAGGTGCTGCCCACGTGTAGGGTGGGTCTTCCTGCTTCAAATAATCTGATCAAGAAAATCCCTTACTGGAGTGCCCAGCAGCTTTGTGTTAGTTGATTCTAGATCAAGTTACATTGATAACCAAGATTGGTCGTCAGAGCCAGGCAGCTCCTGCACAGGGCTTCCCAGAGTCATGTTGCTAGCTGTATGGTTTGGCAGGAGTATTGAGTAAGGCTGGAAGAGAACCCTGGGAGCAGTGGATCCTTCAGAATTCCTCAATTTTTCATTTTATCAACACATAACTGTGAGTACTTACAGGGTACCTTGTGAAACTTTCATATCTGGTGCCAAGAAAGATCAAAAAGGATGATAGCATTTCTTTCTCTGTGTTTCTTTGATTTTTAAATTGTGTAGCCTAGACTGGCCTGGAGCTCAAAGTAGTTCTCCTGCCTCAGTCTCCCAAGTGCTGGAGTTATGGGCATTTCTGTCTTAAACATTTACCCTTTAATCATACTGAGAAACTTTAAAATCCTCTGTTGGTTCTTTATACACTCTGTAGTGAGGTGTAAGTCATAGTCCCCTGCTGTCTGTAGCATTAAAGAATTCTTGGTCTTACTCCTCTGATTTAACTGTAGTTTGGTTTCTGTTGCCTAACCTCCCCCCTATTCCAACCTCTGCTGATCACTCCTCTGCTTTCTGTTTCTATGAAATTGACTTTATAGCTTTCATGTATGACCCAGTTTACCTTGTGTTGCTGTGCTAAGCAACAGGACCAGAAACAACTTGTGGAGGAAGTGGTTTATTCACCTTACAGCTGATAGTCTACCACGAAAGGAACTCAAGGCAGGAACAGAAGCAGAGGCCATGGAAGAATGCTGCTTACTGGCTTGCTTCCCAATTGCTTTTTAAAAAAACTGAAGACCACCTGCCCAGGGGTGGTACCACCTACAGTGGCCCAAGACTTCCCACATTAATCTTTAATCAAGAAAATGCTCCAGAGATTTGTCTGTAGGTAATTTGATGGGGGTAATTCCCCAAGTATGGTTCCCTCTTCCCAGATGACTCCAGTTTGTGTTAGGTTGAGAAAACCAACCAACCACCTAACTAACTAACAATCAACCAACCAACCAACCAACCAGGCATGGCATATGAGGACCTTATGTATCTATCTTTCTATCTCTGACTTATTTGACTTGACACAATGTCCTCCAGTTCCATCCATGTTGCCCCAATGACAAGATTTCATTTTTCTTTCTGGTTGAATGACAGATATTCCATCCTACATTTTCTTCATGCATCGGTCAGCAGATGCCTCTTTGATCTTACAGCTTGTCTGCATGAAGACTGCCTCCTCCCTAAGGGGCCATGCTCAGCTAGTTATTCAATGGACTGGTAAGGTGGCGCCACCTGCTCCAGAGAGGGAGGCTTCAGGTTCAGGGAAACAAAAAGAGGTGAGCAGGGCTGAGAATGATGCGTCCAAGAAGGGTCTTGTTCTGCACAGCAGTCATTTGGTCCCTCCTGTTAGTATACAAGGCTACTGGGATGGAGGATGGAGGATTGGTGGAGTTGGAGAATTTGGTGCCTGGGGGCACCAAATGTATCTTAGACTCACTTGGGTTTCTAAGGCCTGGGGGAAAGAGAAGAATGTCACCTATTCCATGGATCAAGTTAATGCAAGGTGCACGCTAGAATGGGAATGTTTCAAATACTTTAGATCAAATAAATTGTTCCTGATGATTTTAGTGGTTTCTGTGTGCTCTTTTAATGTGGCTATGAGAAAATTTGAAATTATACATGTGTGTATCACACTTCTACTGGGCTGTGCTAGTCTGTGTTATTCTTAAATTTCTAGAACTAAGATAAGAGGATATACCCCCCCCCTTCTCCAACACTATAGGTACCTGAACAGTTGGACACTAACTTTGCTGAGTTATTTTTTATCTTGCAATTCTGATGCATAACAACAGATGCCTCCCATAGCCCTTGGCAGTTTTGTTTTGTTTTGAGACAGGGCTTCTCTTTGTGTAGCTCTGGCTGTCCTGGAACTTGGCTCTGTAGACCAAACTGGTCTCAAACTCACAGAGATCCGACTGCATCTGCCTCACGAGTGCTGGGATTAAAGGCATGCGCCACCACTGCCCAGTACCCTTGGCCATATGTTAGTGACTGTCATCCATTTCCCTCTGTATTCTCGCCTTCCATTCTTGCCCTCTCCTCAAGCCCACAGCATGCTGTTTCCCCACTTCTATGGGGAATGCTCTCATAGGCTTGGGTGTACCAGGTATGCTGGGAGAAACAAACACATAGCTATGCTATGGTAGTAAGAAACTGCCTTTCCCAGACATTGGGAGTTAATGTGTTGGAGCTGTTCTGTTTCTCAGCCCCAGTGCTGGGCTTGGCAGACTGGCTGGCCCTTGCTAGAATAAGACATAACTCAGTGGTCTTTCCAGTGCACAAACAAGGGCAGGAGCATTGTTTGAACTATCATCACAGATCAGGAATAACTTTCTCAAGAGACTCTATTGCCACTTGATTTAGTATTTCCTGGCACCTTGCCTATCACAGAATGAAGCCACAATTGCTTCCTATAGAAAATCTTATCTGTTCAACATCTTGCCAGAAATCTATAGAAGGCCAAGCAGCTTGTGGATCTTGATAATTTATGACTGGACTATGTATTGAGAATAAAGTTGACAATGGGCCCTATTGTTAAATTGGACCATATATTCAACAGAACAATTTCCAAATGCAAATGGAGTTTATATAGCGTTTGTATACCATTTGTTCCAAAGACAGGAGACAAATAGACTCTTTAGGTAGAGGAGGAAAATCCAGGAAAATATTTGTACTGTGACATAGGAGAGATAATGCTCAGTGAGGTTACTGCTGACAAAGAAGTGTGGATTGAGGGGTTGGGAGGGGCGACAAGAGCAGAAAGACACCAGGCCTTCCTTTAAGTTACCCTTGCAGGATGCACAGCTAAAGGCTACCTTTGGAAAGTGTGGGGAGTTAACCTTTGAGAATCCTCTGGTTTTGCAGGAGAAACATAGTAAATGGACCTTCTGCCCTTCACAGTCTCACAGCGGTGCTGTCCCCCTGCTGACCTTTGTCATATCTGTGAGGCCAGGTCAGGAACAGCCATGACCCTAAGCCAGGGCTCTACAAAGAGCAAAGACACTTTAGAGTTGTGGAAAGAAGACAGGGCAGCCCAGCAGTGCACCCCACACGCCCCCCAGAGCCAGGCTGCCTGCATCTTAGCATCTCCTCAGGCTGCCTCTTCTCAGGGGACCTCTGAAATAGAACCTTCTTTTCTCCTCCTGCCCTGGCTCTGGAGCAGAATGGTTCAGGTTGTAATACACTGCGGCTTCTGGAAACGTCACACCTTCTGCATGACAGTGAGCAGGCAGAGTGTCACCAGGTATAGGTGGACTCATGGTTTAAGGAAAGCCAATGAAGAGTCAGAACAAACATCTCTCTAAGAAACCTTGTTTCTGCAGGACACCAGAAATCTGGGGAATGCTTCTGATGTTTGTTTCTGGTCTGCCTCAAAAAAGAGCTTGGCTTCAGTGAAACCTGAGCAGAGTCAAACATGAAGTTTAGGGAGAGGAGAAGGAAATGCAAACTATCAGGAAAGGGCAAGAGGATCCCTCAGCAATGAGATTTGATGGGGCAAGGTCAGCTTTGATAGCCCAGAGCCCGGAAGAGGCAGAAGAGAGCCGGTGAAGTATATGGATGGCACAAATAAGAGATATGTTTAACTCATGTTTATACATACAGTTGGACTTTCAAGAAGAGAGCCAACAGGACTTTCTTGAGCTAAAGAAAGATTTGACTTTTCTAAGTAACAGAATTAATGAGAGTTTTTTTTTTTTTTTAACACCTAGGGTTATATACTAAGTTGCTTTGATTTCAAGACCAAAACAAAACAACACAACACAACAACAAACCCCAAACAAACAAAAAACCAAACCAAACCAACCAACCAACCAACCAACCAACCAACCAAAAAACCCCAAATTCAGTGAGGAGCAAAGCAGATGACATTTGGCTCCAACTTTGCCTTTGAAACAGAAAGCTGACATTGACCAGTCAGTCTCTGCAGAATCAAGGTGAAGCAAAGGACTGGAAGTCACAGGAGGCCACCAGGTTAAAGGGGAGGTACTCAGGCCAGGTTAAAGGGGAGATACTCAGGCCTGGTTAAAGGGGAGGTGCCCAGGCAATCCTGGGTGTTTGTTATTCTACAAAAGCTCCTGAACTTGCACAGGTGTTTTTTGGCTGCACTGCAGCAGTAGACTTCTGTAAACATAATCTCAAAACCATATACCCTACCTGAGTGCTTGGAAAAAATAACCTTACTCAAGTTAGATAAGCCAATTGAGTGAGAAATCAAAATATCAAACTCAGGAGTGGTGAATTCATAGTCTAAGAGTAATGAAAACAACTTCTTTCCCCCCAAAGGAAAAAAAAATCATGAACCAAATTAATTCTCAATATTATATTAAAACATAATAAAATGCCTAAATTTTTGAAAGCGATCTCATGCTTTAAAATCAACTAATAATAATAACTGTACATCAAATACTGCCACCAGCAAAAACTGAGGACTGAGTGGCCACAAGACAAGACAGCACGGAATATTCTTTATAGTTTAGAGAAAACAGTTAATTGACATCGCTTTATTTTGACAATAAAAATGAGATGAAATGGATTGGAATGCATATCCATTAAGCATCATTTAATAAAAGAATAAAAAAGTAGATATAATTTTCAAAATCACAAAGGAAAAAGTCAGAATGAAAAAAATAACTGGCATATGAAAAGGTCTATTAAAAAGAAAAAGAAAATAGCAGACATAAAACCAAGTATATGAATCCTGATAAGAAAATGATTATGATGAAGTTTCATCTTGAATCAGAGATTTTATATTAGGTTAAAAAAATCTAAATATTGCATTAGTGAGCCTAGTCAACCCAAAAATATTAAATACGGCAATAAGAAAAGATAGTGGCTGAACCCAAATACTAGGGGAGCAACAGCAGGGCCCTGAACAGGGAACAAAACGGGACTCCTTGTTGCCATGGCCAATATAGTAACCATGTTAATTTTTTTAGCTAAACAAAAGGATCTCCAGTGAAACTGTAACAATTTTTCTTTCTTCAGTGGTGAGTATAAAGTATCCAGTGTAGTTAATCAGGGGTTTAGAAAACATGAGAGAGGACGGTTACTGTAGGCCAGGGTGACAGATCACGTGGACAGAAACAGTGGGTTCAAACGGCATTAGCCACCAGAATAGCCCGGATGGGGAAAGCACAGCTTCTCCAAACACTTTTGGAGCTGTGTCCTCGGGTCATCTTGAATTCCCCAAGTAGTTACTACACTCCCAGCAGAGCCCACCTTTGGCTCACAAAGGCCAGCTAGTGCTGTGGGGAGGTCCTAGGGCAAGGGCTATTGTCATAAGATATTAAAGGAGTCTGTGATGAGCATGCCACATGAGATTAGGAAGACCATCGGCATGCATTCAAAAGAGAAGCAGAAAAACTGGGGCCTAGTCATGAGTGTAACTCAACCCTATCCACAGGTTCTTCTGCAACCATTGGGTTCGCCAGCACTGATGCAACCAAAATGTAGTTAGCGGCTCCATTTTGAGCAGAGCATTGATTTCCATAGATTCTTACTCCTCCTTGAGTTTCGGGCATGTTGATGTGTTTCTGAATGCTGCTGCTACGGAAGTAGAGTGCCACTCTCAAAGGCCCATGTTTAAATGGAGGGATCTAAACAGTCCTATAAATACAACCTTGTCATCTAGGTGGGTGCACAGCAGTGAGACCTTTGCAAAGTGATTTCTCACAGCACAAATGAGCTCAAGGGAACTTAAACACCCAACGCGCAGTGTGTTGTAAGTTAGATTTAGCTTTTTCTAGAGTGCTTTTTTTTTTTTTGATGCAAGGTATCGGGTGCATACCTAGGAGATAAAAATTGACTTGGCTTAGCAGCAAGCTGAGTATATAATGACTTCAGGAGTGAGGTGCACTCAAACACGACTTGCATGACTTGGTCCCCAGAATTTTTTTTTTTTTCTTTAAATACGTGGATAATTTAACCCTGCTTTGCAAGCTGCCCATGCAGCATCTTGACAATTACTGGGCCTGTGTCTTGAGGGAGCTGGGCTGTCCTTACCTTGCTAGTTGAATCTGACCAGGGAGAATAAGGACCAAGGTGCCTGCAGTTGTCTGAGTCCCACTTGTCACCTCCTGTTAAGAGAGTGGGCTCAATCCCTGCCCTGTCTCTTCTGTGGAGAGGTATGTCTGGATTTACATATGCACACAATTTCATTGTTAGCTCCTTTTGATTTAAATTCATATCGGCTATTTGCAACCATATGATTTCATTCCTCACAGCAGTGAAATTTTTTTCTCCAAATATGGACTCACTGGGTGGTAATGAATAAAGTGGTCTGGGCAGAGGAAATGCGGCCTCCTCCCCGGGTTATTCCAGGGGAAGCCTGGAAGGAAGCAAGCCTTGCTATTTCAGGAAAGCTGATGGACCCTGCAGCCCAGGTTGCGCTGTAGGGTTTGGGCTGGGCAGCAGCTGTACTCAATCTCAGCTTCAATAGATGAGAGCTGCCAGGTTTACATTGTTTAAACACTTAACTAAATTAGCTATGAAAACAAGGATGGGAGGAGCCCGGGTTTGTGAGGGAATTAATTCAAGCCTTTCTCTGGCTTCACACATTTAACCACACATACACAGCACGGGATTGCCGTCGGCCAGAATAGCTAATAAATATGGGTTCTGGGTTCAGTGAGAGACACTGACTGAAAAGAATAAAGCAGAAAGTAAGAGAAGGACACCCAACGCCCTGGCCTGGGCTCTGTGTGTGCCTGTAGGTGTGTACACAAGTGTATGTGTGCATGAGCCCGCACGCATGTGCGCACGCGTGCGCACACACACACGCACACACACATGTGCACGTGTGTGTGTGTGTGTGTGTGTGTGAGAGAGAGAGAGAGAGAGAGAGAGAGAGAGAGATTTTGTCCAGAGTTTTCCAGATGTAACCTGTAAGACATGGTGTGCACCTTATAGCAAGCTGACAAAGATGTCTGCTTTGGGAAGCTGTGCCTTATGCCTTATGGTGGTAGGCCAAGGCTCTAGGGATCTGGGCTCACAGGCTAAGCCGAGAGCTGGTGCCATGCTTCAGCTCATCAGTGAGGGCTAGCCTGGGCAGTGAGTTGGAAGCCTAAGGATGAGAAAGCAGGGACTCCAGTACTGTGGATAAAAACACTCAAATGAAGGCCAAGGCAGGCGGGTGGAGCGCTCTGAAACACTGAAATGCTCTGACTTGCTTACTGGATTTTTAGTTTACCTACAGCTGACTAGAAGACAATTGATGTAAGAATACCAAGTGTGGGCTTTCTCAGTTAAGATAGCGTCTAGTGGATGTCCGTGGAGCTCTGTTGCTGAACTTACAGTCTTTCTTTTGTTAACCAAAAGGTTGACTGGAACTGCTGGTATATTTATCTGTCGATTGACTTTAACCAGGAAGTATGGGGGTGAAAGGTCCTACAGTGGCAGCAGGGCCACTTAAAATATGAAGCTATATGTGAAACAGCAATCAGAGTTATGAGTGGACAAAAACTTCAAAATGGTAAACTGAGCAAAGACAAGAAGCTGCTGCTTCCAAGAGTAAGTGGATGAGTGTAAAGTTCAATTCCATACGCACATTCCTTCCATAGTATGTATGGGAGACATGTGTCCAATAGGGGCAGCAAGCAGCAACCGTGGCGTGGCTGAAGCAAAGTGACTGATGGTCATGAAGGGCCAGGGTGGGCTCTCTTGAGCAGCACTGGCAGAAATTGATCAGGATCCCTCCAGACCAGGGTAGTAAGCCCTGTGCCATTGCTAGACCAGGTCTGGGCCATTGCTAGACTCTCCCTGGCCCTGGGCTATTGCTAGACTGTCCCCGGGCCACTGTGAGACACACCCTGGGCCACTGGGAAATAGGTCCTGGCCCGTTGCTGAGGCATTTCTAGTACCATGAGTGGCAAGTAGCTAAATCTCTCCCACATAACTCAGGGAAGAGCCTGATCTGTTCAGCCTTCTTTCAGAAACAACACAACTGCTTCCTCTGAATCATGGCATGATCCTAGGTGGGAAAGTGTCAACGTTCAGCCTGGGAGTCTTTCTAGGGACTGGCTCTTGCTGAGGTGAGGGCATGTTCTGGGTCTAGTCAGTTGATTCGATGCTGAGACTGGCCTCTGGGGACCTGACACCTGGACAGGTGTTCAGTGTCCAGGGTCTATGGCCAGAGCATCAGCCTTGTGGATCTGTGCTCTCAGCTCCAGATTCGGAGTCCCCAGTGCACTTGGTTTGGGGGTGGCGATGGAACGGTGTCAGCAGCTCTGGGAAGCAGGAAGTAGCCTAAAGATAATATTGCCCCTTTCAATCCTTTCTACCCTTTCTCTCTCCTATCTGGTGTTAGGAGGTTGAACAGGTAGGAGAAAGAAGAGCCCACAAAGCAGTCCAAGTCCAGCTCCACAGAAGGGCTCCCTTGGGCTCTTTGATAAGCTGCTGATTTCATCCGTTCAGGCAGAGCCCTTAAGTCTTGATCGTCTCCTGCTGATGATCTCACCTGTGAGTTCTGTCCCCCGATGGTCGGTTAAACCCTTAACACCCAATGTGATGTATTTGGAGATGAAGCCTTGGGGTGTGATGTGATTTAGGGGTCACAGGTGTTGGGCCCCTATTGATTCATGCCTATAAGAGCAGGCAACCTCACTCTGTCCATCACATGAACTTGTAGAGAGAAGGTGGTGACAGTGAAGGCAAGGAGAAAGGACTCACCAGGGGCCGGCCCAGCTGGGACCTTGATCTACAGGCTCAGAACTGTGAGAAACACAGCTATATTTCTATATTTCTAAAGTGTCCACACCCCCATATGACACCCACAAGGATTTTTCTCCCTTGGATGCCTATAAGGTGCTTGAGTGAAGTGTTTTCTTGGGGAGAATTGGGATCAGAGGGGTAAAGCAGAGAGGATGGATGCCAGCCCTGGCACAGGGTTTGCACCAGCAGCAGCGTTCGGAGAAATCATGGTGACTATTTTGGTGATTGTCCCTGGAGGTACTGACAGGCAGCTGCTGGAAATAAAGCCCTCGTCACTAAGATAGTTAACTCTATCTGGTAGGCTCTTGGGAATGAGTTTTGACAAGCTCTATAACAAATGCCATAGACTGGGTGGTTCAAATTATAAACATTTTTTCTCACAGTCGTGGGAGCCAGAAATTCAAGGTCAAGGTGCATCCAAGGTCAAGGTGCATCCAAGGTCAGGGTACATCCAAGGTCAGGGTGTTGGCAGGTCAAGTCTGAAGAGGACTTACTCTGTGATTTGTAAGTGTCCTCATTGTAACCTTATGAGATTGGAAGAACGGGAGGGAAGAAGAGGAGAGAGGGAAGAAAGACAAAAGAAAGTGGGAGAGGAACACCCATATTTAAACTGCAGTGGGATCCTTGGTTGTTGGACATGCCAGAACATGGGATGCCTGCTAAGGAGGGTTATATGCACCGAGTAAGCTAGGGCAAGAAGGAGCTCATGAATGCTATGGCATCAGGGTTATAGGGATGTAACCCAAGCCACTGATGCTCACATCATACCACCATGTACCTACCCCAGAAGCTGGAGATGGAGCTGAAAGATTTGGCATTTGTCCTGCTGGGTCTTATCTTGCTTTGATTCTGTCTCTGCGCTATGGTCCTATTCATTGATTTTAGGTTGGAAATGTTTACTCTGTGCCGTACATATACACATATAGATATACATGTATCCAAGTGGTGATGGCAGATGCCTTTAATACCAGCACTTGCAGGGCAGAGGCAGATGGATCAAGTCCAGCATGGTCAACATAATGAGTTCCGGGGCAGCCAGGGTTACACAAAGAAACCCTGTTTCTATATATATATATATATATATATAATATATGTATTTCCTGAGTACTGTATTATATATTCTCTCCTCCAGTTCCTCCATTAACCTTCCAAAATCCCTCTCAGATTCATGTCCTCCTTTTAAATTATTGTTACTTATATCTATATTTATATACTTATCTTTATCTTCAATCTGCCAAGTGCATTTAGTGTCACTTGTATGTATATATATGTAGGTTTGATCTCTCAGGATTGGGGTTCTTCTCTTGAGAAGACCAGTCTTCTCTCAGCAGCCATTAATTTCCATAACTCTTCATCTAGGGGTGGGGCTTTTTGAGATGTCCCCTATCGACATTGGCTTATCAACTGGTGGTGTCACTGGGTCTTGTTTAGGCAATCATGCCACTGAGATTCCATGGGTTCAGCTTCCCTGTTGTGTATAGAAGACAGTATCTCTCAGCAGATATTCAAGTCCTTTGGCTCCTATAAGCTTTCAGCTCCACCTTCCTCAATGTTCCTTGAACCTTAGGTATAGAGGTTGGCTGTAGCTATATCAATCAGGATTGGGACCCGAGGTCAGTTATTTTCTGCATTTTTGGCAACTGTGGGTTTTAAAAAATGGTCTTTGTCTTCTGAAAAAAGAATCATCTTTGAGGGGTGAGAGCTACACTTATCTATGGATAGGTATTCAGAATGCAACTGGTGTGGGAAAGTGACAGTAATAGATTTTCTTCTAAGGTAAAGATTATCAGCAGCCATGGGTATTTAGCTGGGTTTATTGTACAGGCATGAGCCCCCATCTATCGAGTGGGCCTTGTGTCCAATTAGACAGTTATAAAGGCCACCATTGCAAACTTTGGGAATATCTTGCTATGGTGGTCACTGTTTATAGGTTTCACAACTAAGAGACCGCCTTGAGTCTCAAAAGAGACTTTGAACTTTGCAGTTCTAAGCAGCACTGACATCACTAAAGCTATTGGATATCATGAAGTGGTCCTGATTATTGAAGGCTTAAGGGCAGTTTTTTATGGTTCAAATCTGACATGTATTCTCAGGCTTGTTCCCAGGATGGTGGCACCATGGTGCCATGGCGCCTTTGGGAGTTGTGACCTGGCTGGTGGCAGTTGGTCACTGGACTGGACCTTGAAATATGTTAGAGCTTGGCTCTTGCCCATAGCTCCTTTCTGCTTCTTGGTCCAATAAAATGAACAACTGCCACCACACACTCTGAATACCTAAGATATATCACCACATGCTCTCCTCTATGATGAACTAAAACTCTCTGAAATCATAAGCCAACACAAAGCTCTCCTCCCTCAGCTTGCTTTCTGTCAGGGACCATGGTCCCAGGTTCATGGCCTGAACTCCATTTCACAGATGTCCAACCAACACTACCATCAATCACTAGAACTCTTCGAATATTACAAAAACTGAAATTCTGCATCCTTCCTTCTGGCCCACAGGGTCACGATTCTACTTCATACACCGAAGAAGAAGCACCTGATACATAATTCTAGACAGAAGTCATATCAGAAATCTCTGAAATATCACCCCTAGCCATGGAGTGCTTGGCAATTGTGGGCCATGAAGTAATAACAGAGCCAGTCATCACAAAGGACACTTCTTTCTGTGCATACGTGGTGTAGGAGAGGCATAGTTCCTGACCACTGCCCAAGCTCCTCTGTGTGCTTCCGTTGTGCTCTGTTCTGAAATGTCAGCAGATGCTCCCTAACCACCTCTTCCTGCCTGGGACTAATTTGCTTCAGATTTGTAGATTGATCTCAATATTTCCTGGAAACCAAGCCCACCAACCAAATACCCCTGCACACAGAACTGTCCTTACTAAGAGAACTTCCTCAGATTGTCAGGCAACGTGACAACCGTCACAGGTGGAGTTTCATTCCAGGATCATCACACATTTGGTTGGACAGCAGTCACCAAGTAAATATTCCTTGAAAAAATGAATATATACTTAGCAATTTTAGGTATTTCCAGGCAAAACTGACTCATTTGTGAATAGCCCTTAGCACCCAATTTAGTGGCTCCAATAATTAGTCTTCCTGTCCAGGGCTCACATTTCTCAGAGGGGCTTAGAGAGGCAGCCATTTCCCTCTGAGTAACAACCAGGGCCCAGGACAGACAAACCTACTCTGAATCACATCACACAAGAGAGCAAAATGATGATCACATTCCTGTGTGATTACAGGGTTCCTGGCCATGGACCTAGGCATCAATGCGCTGGGCAGAACCAGGATGCTGACTGACCCAGATAGGCATTGCTGAAATAGCAGCATGGAATTTACCATCTTTACCATTGTTTCTCAGGTTAGGTTTGTGAGATAGGATCTTTCTGGATATCCAAGACTTATGTGGAGCACATGATTCTCCTACCTCTAACTCCCATGTGCCACCATCCTGGGTGCCACTTCTTTCTCATTTTAAAGAATGCAGTTCCATGGCCTGAACTCCATTTTCACAATGTCCAACCAGCACTACCATCAATCACTAGAACTTTTTTGAATTTTACAAAAATGAAATTCTATATCCTTCCTCCTGGCCCATGGGGTCATGATTCTACTTTGTGTTTGTGACTTTTCCCCAGGTTGCTCAGGGAAGAGGGATGACAGAATATTTGTCTCATTCTTTTCTCATTAGCATACATCCCAAGGCTCTTCTGTGATGTAGTGTCCAAATTCTATTTCCTCCAAGGAGAGACACTACTGTATCACTACTGTATGTACACAGATTATTTTATGTATTCATTTGATGATGGTAACTTATGATGCCCCCAGTTTAGCTGTGATGAATAACTGTTCTACAAACATGAATGCACATAGACCTCTTCAGCACCCCGATTTCAGCACCCCGATTTCAGCAGGCATAGTGTTGGAAGTGGAATTCCCGTCCACTTTCCGGTATGTGGCATAATTTCATTCACTGTTGCTAAAGTTACTTGTGCATGCCTACTGTCTATGCGTTCACCAGGCTGGTTCCATCGCTTGCTGTTGTGAGACAAGATGCACTTGGCATTCTCCTGCTTTACTAGCTCTCATTCGTGGTGAGAGGCATCCTTCCTGGTGATTGGGGATGCTGGGTTTCTTTGTATGTCTGTTGTTCATTTGTGCATCTTCTTTGAACACCTATCCGGTTGCACATGAAAGGGAGACTATAATTCTTTTATTTTCTTTCCCCCCTTTTGTGTGGGAGGAGAGAGCAGCTCTTTTGGTTACTTTATTAATGGCAAAGATTAAATAATAATAATAATAATAATAATAATAATAATAATAAAGGTAAAACTAAAATTCAAGGCTATACTCTAAGTCGGCCGATGTGAGGAGATACGCCACCTGGGATAAGACGCATTCTAAAGTTCCTTTCTTGTTTGGAAGGAAGTTACAATGTTAACTTTGTCTTTGTAAACTCTACTATGCACATTAAAATGTAATGGTAGCGAACAGAAATATGAGAAGTAGAAAGATAATTCTGAAGTAGTCACAAGAGAGGAAGAAAGGGAATTAAGCTCGGGTCCTTAGGATGACAAGTAGGAAAGCAGAAATAAAAGAAAGCCTGGGTCATTCTCCCCTTCCCCGTCCCTTCCCCCTCCCCCCACTGCCTTCCCCTCCCCCCCACATATGCACCCAGTTCCCTAGTTAAAAAGAAAGAGGGTGAGGATGGGAGGAGGGAGAATAAGAAGAACAGAAAGAATGCAAAAGGAGAAAATGCAGTAAATTGAAAGAAAACACAATGGGAAGACTGGTCTAAGTACATCGATATTGATAATAAAATGAAACCAATCAATGAAAACTAGTTTCCAAGATTACATTTTAAGGCTCTTTGGGGAGGGGAGAGTTGGTGAGAGGCCACAAGTGGAGCAGGTGGGGATAGGTATTGGTGTGTAGTTGTCCCACTGGCATAGTCCTTTCTGAAGCTAGCAAGGTGTAAGGAGGCTTGGACTGCTGCCAGCTTGCCCAAGTGGCTTGGTCCATGTTACAGCTGCCCTACTGCTCTGATAGTGAGGCCACTACATCTGGATAGTAGTGACCTACTAACTGAGTAGCTGAGAAACCCAAGAGATGACAGTGATATTTCCCATTAGTGCCGGCAACTCCTGCCAGCCCATGGCACACACGTTCATTGAAATTCTAGCCATGTGTGGCTCATGGAAGCTACTCCATTACCTATGTTTACTTTGCTAATCCTGTCCTGCTCCCAGAATGATCTGCTTCTGTAATGGTCTATTAAAGATGGCAAAATAGTATCAGGACCTGAGGGTTCACAGTAACAGCAGCACACTCATCTCTAGAGAATGGCTGGGGTGTTTCTCACAGCTGACCAGCTTCCTTTTGGAAGTGGACAGCATTCCCTGTTTGTGAGAACTAGATTGAAATGGGACAGGAAAAAACACTGGGTGTGCCCTGACTATGTCCTGCCTTTCAGTGAGCACTTACTCAGCAGTAATAAAAAGCTTGGGCTGGTGGATGGCGCCATCTTCCTCACCGTACCCAGCCACTCAGAGTAGTCTGAGGTGTGATGCCTGTGATGCAGCAGAGGTTTGATCAAAAGCTTGGGACATGCTGAAGAGTGATGTAGGTCTGCGCACCCAGAAAGCAGCCAGCTGACCTGGACATACCTTGCTCATCCATCTCCAACCCAGTTGGAACACTTGGTGTCAACATATGTCCCACTGAAGCAGACACCGTGTGTATGGCATTTCTTTTGGTCTTTAGATGAATGGTGTTCACACTTCTGGTTTTGTTGTGTCTCCATTTAAGTCACCCTAGTAGCAGTTGTTTTAAACTCTGTCAGCATCACAGAAAACTGCAACTGCCTGAGCCCTGGAGAGTTCCAAAAGAGACCTGTCAACCTTCACGTGAACTTGTTCTGTCCTCAGATGACAGACTTCCATGGCTTGTCTGTCACCAGCCATAGCTGCCCAGAGACTCTGGAGACAATGGAGCTGATGCATAAGCTACGTTTAGGAACTTAGTTCATCATGGAGAGAGCTTAGACCTACACATGTGCGTGCTGAAGCAGGCCTCTTGGGAGGAACTACTGTCCCATTAGGAAAAGGTAGCCTGGTGTAGGTGGTATGCTAGGCAAAGACCACTGTAAGTCTTTGGAAGTTTTTCCCTAGAGTGGCAAAAACCTACAGGAGAATAAGGCTTTGAGTCCCCTGGCAATGATGATCATGGGAGTAGTTAACATGCTGTGCTCTCTAAACCTTTATTTGAAAACCATGATTAGGAAGGCTCAGTTGGCAGGAAGCAATCTCACTATTCAGGAACTCATTATTTGTGTCCCAAGACTCTGAAAAAACAACAGCTACAAGACTACAGCCCTACTGAATGCATGCGGTCAGGATGGGTCAGTCTTCTGGAGATATTTGTCACAATGAGCAGGGATGACCAAGGCAGGCAGTATTTGTACTATAAACAGTGTCATAGACTTGGTCCTGAGTATGACAACATCAATGGCCCATCCACAGAAAAAACATCTATGGCCTGGAACTTGGCAGCATGAAGCCACTTCAACATTCTTGGGTGCTGCTTGTCTCTCTGAATAGAAGGTTTGATGCTCGTGTCAGGCACATCTATGCTGATCTCCATAGAATTAGAATGGATGGGATGTAGCAATACCTGTTCAGACTTGGGTGTGGATATGAATTCAAATCTACCTAGAAGGGAAGGGGAGGTTTTTGTTCATTTGTTTTGTATTTCTAGCACAGCCATTCCCCTGATTAGGGGTATCAACGAAAATAACATAGAAGTCTGGCCAGCACAGTCTACATGCAGTTTGGGTACCTGAAGAGCTTAGAACAGGGTGGCCATGAGTGTGAGGCCACACTCTACACCACTAAGAATAATGCACTGCAATGCCTGTTGGAAGGGTCAGCTTGGAGGAGAGGAGAACAACTCCCTGGCCCTCAGGAGGAGACAACCAAACTGCCTATGCCATTAGCCAGTCCCAGTTAGAGATCTGCCCTTAAGATGCAGAGTTTAATAATGAAAACCAAGAAGATAAAAAAACACCCTGGCAGAAGCTGGAGGCGTGAACTTTGATGGTTTTTAATATCAATCAAGTCACTATTGAGCCACCAACAGTAGAATACAAAATTTCCAAATATCTTTTCCTCTGGGACAGCACCCCTGTGTGCAGAGGAGGCAGCACCAACCATGGCAGTTGATGCTTACTGCATTGGCATTATTGTGTCAATGGCAGACAGGAAGTAAAGTTACTGAAGATGACTTTGATAGATGCTGCTGTTCAGAGAGTTGGCTGGGAGACATGTCTGAATGCCGTCCAGTGGAATTGACTTTTCCACTTGTTGGGACACTGGAAAACATGTGATGCTGCTACACTCAAGAACCAGCTCAGTTCTCCCTCAGATTCTGAGAACTGTCGAAACTCAGTATTGCCTGAATCCTTCTTATCAAAACTCTACTGAGGGATTATGTGGACATTTGTGTTCCAGGTTGGACATTATCTCAAGAGAAAGCTGTGGATTATTGCCTTGTTTTTTGGGGGGATTGGTTTTTTGTTAGAGTTTTGTTATATTTAGGTCTCTTGGGGGCATGCTTTTTAAAAGCTGTACCTTGGGGCGTCATGTTCAAAGAACATTGATGTTCTCTCTCCCAGGAGTTATCAATTGCCAGTGGTTCCACTGCTTGGAGGGGGACTCTATTCCCACCTTTTCTCTCCACGTGGGGATTTGATCTGAATTGAGCTCTCACAGATCATGTGACATGTGCATGCTGTCATAACTGATGTGAATTCATATGTGCAGCTGTCCTGGTGTGTCCAGAAGATACTGTTTCCTTGGAGTCGTGGACTCATGGCCTCTTGCTCCGAGATTCTTCCAGACCTCTCTTCAAAAATGGTCCCTTTAGTTTCTCCTCTACCCTCCTCTTATGTTTCCCACTCCAATTTAACTCATCATATTTTACTATTTCCTTCTAAACCTCCATACTAGTAAGTTCTGTCTACACTTGGAAGATCCCCCGATCCCACTTCCATGGCCTCTTCCCAGTGGGTATTCCAAATGAAACTATGTTTTAGATGTTTTGGAACTCTAAGGCATTCCACAGTCTCTTATTCTTGACACTTTAATCAGTTATAGAACTCTGTGTTAGCACCATGTACTACAAATAAAAGCTACTCTGATATGTTGAGATATTCATTAATCCATAGGTAAAGTGATAAGTCATTAGGTGTCAGTTTAATACCATGTCCATTTAGCAGAACAATTGTAGTCAGTTTTTCCCCACGGCCTAGTCACTGTCTAGTCTAGTCTAGGGTTTTTGTTGTTGTTATTTTCGCCAGACAGTGGTGCCAGGTACAGGATTCATATTTTGGATCAGGACTTGGAAGACAGAGAGTGATTGGTTGCTTCTATTATGTCAGTGCCACTATTACACCAGTTGCCATGCCTTGACAGGAGGGTCATCATTATAGCTCATAATGTTCATAGTTGGTTAAAATTGATGATTACTTTCCTTCTCCAGTAGCATGCATAGCATTTTCTGGCACGATGAAAGCTAGCCAGTAGAGATAATGTTTGTAGGTAACTACCAACTTAATATATCCGTGTTCTGTGACTCAAGTACATGGTGTCTTCAGCAATAGGGTCTGACCATCAAGTTCTGGAGGAAAATGAATAACATTGGCAACAGCCTATAATGTTTGGGGATCGATGGAACCTCACTTGTCAACAGCGCTAGAGAGGCAACCTATTCCTGGCACTAGGCTTTTTCTTTTTACCTTATGGTGTCTAGTAGGGTCATTGTCACCATGCTGCTGTGGGGTATCTCCATTTTAGTGCTCTCTCTCCTTCTACAGTAGTAGATAGGTTTCCACATGACCCCTTCGAAAGAGCTTTAGCATTATTTATCCCTCCCTTCATTTCCTCCTCAACCCCCAACCTTCTTTCTCCCACTTCAATTTAACCCTTCCTATTTCATCATTCTTCGGAAGGCCTGTTTACCACTAAGTTCTGTCCACCCTTGGAAGATCCCCTGTCCCACAGCTGTTTACTAACTTTCTGACCTCCATGGGTATTCCAAATGAAACTATATCTGAAGATTCAAAGCTAACCTGGTAAGCTGACCATGATCTAGCAGAAGGCCACATATTCAAGAATATATGGGTAGCATAAATTGGACCTTCTGGATAGGAAAAAAGAAGACACAAAGTCCAGTAGGTAGGCAAGGGGCGGGGTTGATTTGGGAGAAGTTGGGGAGGGGTGGATATGATCAAAATACAACATTTAAAAAAAATAATGGATTTTTATTAAAATTTTAAAAATCCAAAAGGTACAGTTGGTTGTAAAATTCTTATTTTCTCATTTCATTTCGGTCTGCTGCTCAGTAGCTCATGCCACTGTCTCCTCTCAGGAACTCTCGACATGGTGTTCAAGCTTCTCGGTAAAATTGAACTGACATTGTGTAACTTGAGTCCTTCAGTTCTGTCCCATTAGCTAAGTGCCTTAAAAATGACAACAGATAGTCGTTGATTTTTGTTGCTGTTGTTGTTTTTGTTGTTTTATTAACCCTTTTAATTGACCTGCCTAGATTATATGTAGTTATTAAATGATAGTCCCTTTTCTTCAAGCTGCTGATGCTGTCTGTGCTGTTATTCACATTTCACAGCAGTGTGCTCCCCATTTACTGCATGTAATGTGGATTCTGTTTAGTGTAGACTAGAGGGCACCTTAGAGCCCTTCTGCACTCTACCCACTGGCCGTCAACCAGCAATAATGTCCTACAGGATGATTGCATATACAGCTATGTATTAACCTTGGAATCCTATGGACTCAACTTTTCATGGAGAAAGAGAGAGAGAGAGAGAGAGAGAGAGAGAGAGAGAGAGAGAAACAGAGACAGACACAGACACAGAGGTAATTTTATTTTTTTTTTTTAAAAAATATCATCCCCAAGTGGCAGAATGATTCTTCTGAAAATTTCATTTTATGAGATTCCTGATTAGTAAAAACAAAACACAGATTTAAAACTACAATTATATTCTATGTACAAGAAGAGTTTCTAAACTCAAAGCCTAGACTACTAGCTAAAATTACAGACTATAAGCTGCCTCTGAAAGACCCGACTAAGAAGAATCAGCTTCAGAAAGAATAGACTATTTCAAAGCTAAACAGGGAAGAGTGTCGGCAATCACAACAGCAGTAATGGAATAGCTGAAAAGTGTTGAGAAAAAGATGGATGAGGGCCTGAAAAGAAGTCAGTAATACTGGACATAGCTCCAGCCCTGTGGCTCCCAGGCCTGGGGCAATCTAAAAGTAAGCCAGGAAGCCCAGGAGGTAAGATCGGCAGTCTTGCTCCTAGGACAATTGTGCAGATGTCACAAATCTTAAATTTAGTTACAGGTTTTGGTGTGACAGTGAGTTCTCCCAAATGCAGATCAGCAGGTGAGGGGAGTCCTATTTGCTACTCTATAGCACTCAGAGGACAGCAGCTAGGCACCATCTTAGGAGAGTTTAGATGCATAAAACTGGGGTGGGGCACTGAGAACAGGGAAAATTACAAACCAGTTGTCTGGAATTAAATCTCTACAATCTAAAGTGAAAGACAGTCCTGGGATGCTGTTGTGGAGAGTGGAAAGGTGAGATACTGAGAAGCATTAATGTACAAGTCTCTGGAGGCTTAGCTTGGGAGGTGACATACATAAAGAATGTACCCATACCCTCAGTGGCTGGGTCATGTCTTTTCAGCTAAGAACAGCACTAGAATCTGTTACCCCTGAGCCTGAGGTCAGCAAGATGCCCAGTCTCTGGAGCCAGCGATCTGTGTCATTGCTATAGAATCTGAGAACTCTGAGGCTCCATTGGAGTCCTTGACAACTGAAGCTGCATCTCTCCAGAGGGATGACCCATACTTAGAGGCTTGGAAAGTATGAAGACAGGTTCACTCGCATGGGTCTCACCGCTAAGGTTGTCTCATCTACTATCAACACACTCAAGAGACTTGTTCTCTCCTCCTGAAGCTAGAACTTTAACCATTCCAGAGAATATAATCCGGGCAGTGTCAGGGAGTGGGAAAACGAGACCAGATGACAGACTGTAAACCTAAGTGTGGTCAGCAGAGGTCCCACATACACATACTGATTTATGAAGACATGTATACCAAAGAGATGATATATCTGATGGGCAACAGGCACTTGTTCATTACAGGCTCACACACCAACAAAAGCAACAGGAAAGGCAAGAAGCAAAAGTTTAACTTATTCTCCTGTTGGGTGAGCTTTTTCTAGGGAGACACAAACATCTACTCTTCTCAGATAGGGGACCAGTAGGCTAAAGTAATGATTCTATCCAAGTCTAGCTTTGAGAGCCAAAAGATTTCTTGAGGAGCATGTATCAGGTGAACATGTAGGGCTGGGAGGTACTAGACTATACAGAGGGTGAAAGGTCACTGAAGGGGAGACTTGTATGATGCAGCTATAAGAAAAATCATCATCCATGATGGGGTGAGATTTTCTTGATGGTGTGGCTGCTTTGGGCCACCCACTCTCCTGTAAGAATCTTCTCACCCCTGTTCCTGTGAGCAATCCTGATAAGCTTATCAACTCACCATTGGGCTAGGCTCGAGTGGTATCATTACTTTGGTCTATCACTGGGATTGAAGATGTAAGGTTATTATTTTACTTGGAGAACGTGGTCCACAGTAGTTCTCCAGGCTGTGCACATGACTGGTAGTCTCCAGTTTCTGGGTACCAGAAAAAAGGTGTTCCAGCGATTCATCTTTTCTTCTCTTTTGCCCTTCATCCCCGTCCCCTCTGTTTTCTTAGAACTACATTTTTACTAGTATTCTCAGTGTATAATCTGAGAAAAGTCTTCTTACATGTTTAGTCTCCTTGTTTTCTACTTTACCATCCTCTGACTTTCAGTCTGTGGGTGTCTTTGGCAGTGAAGTATGTGTGTGTGTGTTTTGGAGACCATGAGTAGTTGGATCCACAACTTGTTATTAAAACATGTTAGCCAGTTCCTGTGATTTTGTTGGTTGGTAGCTGAAATAAACTGCTGGAGTTACTCTGATAGCTAACAAAGTAGACTTCAAACTAGCAATAGTCAGAAGAGATAAAGGTGCTACAAATAAACAAAGGGAGCAGTTAATGAAGAAGATGTAGTGATGATAAGTATGTTTGTACTGGATGTTAGAGCTCTCAAAGCAAGGACTAATGAGGGTGATAGGTAAGATAGGACCCGACTCAGTAGTGTTAGCTGCTATACATTAGACAGAGGATTAATATCTAGAATACATAAAGAACTGAAAAAAAAATAAGTCAATAAACAAATGAGCTACTGAAATGAACAGTTTTCAGATGAGGAAATACAAGTGGCCAATAGGCAATTGGAAGGGTGTTCAACGTCTGTTTCCATAAATACATGCCCATGAAATGTTCCAAGATTCTATCTCACTTCAGACAAAGTGACAGTCGTCTAGAAATACCATCTAACAAGAGCAGAGGAGATGTGGGGAAAGAGGGAACCTTAAACACTGCTGGGGGGGAGGGCATGAACAGATGTAACCACCCTGGAAGTCATTGTTCTTTGAAAAAGTAAAGATTATGCTAGCATATAACCCAGTTATATACGACTTGCTACATATACAAGGACCATAAGGCAACAAATCACAGAGGAGCATGCACAACCGAGTTTAACAAGGTGCCAGTCATTGGGTGTGAACTCCTCAGCCAGTCCCACAAAACCCAGAGGTAGCTCCACTCCCAGGCACTCTAACTCTCCTGGGATCATAGGATCAGAGGTGAGGAAGACACAACATCTGTCCCAACACTGGGAGTAACTGGAACCAGCAGGATCCAGGAACCCAGGAACCCTGCCTGACCAGTGGTACGGGTTCCTTCCAGTCTGGGCTGGTGCCCTGAGCAGACTTTGGGCGTGAACTCCTCAGCCAGTCCCACAACACCCAGAGGAAGCTCCACTAACCAGGCGCTCTAACACGCCCAGGATCCCAGGAGCTTGGTCACACCAGGATCTCAAAGTTCCAGGGGCAGCTTGACTCCCAGGAGCTCTGACACACCCAGGATCTCAGGATCACAGGATCCCAGAATCACAGGATCCCAGAGACAGCTGGTCTCTGAGGAGTTCTGACACAACCAGGATCACAGGAAGGACAGGCTCCAGTCAGATAAAGGGAGGGCAAGTAGCACTAGAGATAACCAGATGGCAGGAGGCAAGGGCAAGAACATAAGCAACAGAAACCAAGGTTACTTGGCATCATCAGAACCCAATTCTCCCACCATAGCAAGTCCTAAATACACCATCACACTGGAAAAGCAAGATTCGGATCTAAAATCACTTCTCATGATGATGACAGAGAACTTTAAAAAGGACATAAATAACTCCCTTAAAGAAATACAGGAGAACACAGGTAAGCAGGTAGAAGCCCTTAAAGAGGAAACACAAAAATCCCTTAAAGAATTACAAGGAACAATCAAACAGGTGAAGGAAATGAACAAAACCATCCAGGACCTAAAAATGGAAACAGAAAAAACAAAGAAATCACAAAGGGAGACAACCCGGGAGTTAGAAAACTTAGGAAAGAAATCAGGAGTCATTGATGCAAGCATCACCAACAGAATACAAGAGATAGAAAAGAGAATCTCAGGTGCAGAAGATACCATAGAAAACATTGACACAACAGTCAAAGAAAATGCAAAAGGCAAAAAGCTCCTAACCCAAAACATCCAGGAAATCCAGGACACAATGAGAGGACCAAACCTAAGGATAATAGGAATAGAAGAGAGTGAAGATTCCCAACTTAAAGGGCCAGTAAATATCTTCAACAAAATTATAGAAGAAAACTTCCCTAACCTAAAGAAAGAGATGCCCATGAACACTACAGAACTCCAAACAGATTAGACCAGAAAAGAAATTCCTCCCATCGCATAATAATCAAAACACCAAGTGCGCAAAACAAAGAAAGAATATTAAAAGCAGTAAGAGAAAAAGGTCAAGTAACATATAAAGGCAGACCTATCAGAATTACACCAGACTTCTCACCAGAGACTATGAAAGCTAGAACATCCTGGGCAGATCTCATACAGACCCTAAGAGAACACAAATGCCAGCCCAGGCTACTATACCCAGCAAAACTCTCAATTACCATAGATGTACAAAACAAGATATTCCATGACAAAACCAAATTTACACAGTATCTTTCCACAAATCCAGCCCTACAAAGGATAATAGATGGAAAACACACCCTAGAAAAAGCAAGAAAGTAATCATTCAACAAACCCAAAAGAAGATAGCCACACAAACATAATTCCACCTCTAACAGCAAAAATAACAGGAAGCAACAATCACTTTTCCTCAATATCTCCTAACATCAATGGACTCAGTTCCCCAATAAAAAGCCATAGACTAACAGACTGGATACATAAACAGGATCCAGCATTTTGCTGCATATAAGAAACTCACCTCAGTGACAAAGACAGACACTACCTCAGTGTAAAAGCTTGGAAAATCATTTTCCAAGCAAATGGTCCCAAGAAACAAGCTGCAGTAGCCATTCTAATATCGAAAAACAAAACCCTTTCAACTAAAAGTTATCAAAAAAGATGAGGAAGGACACTTCATACTGTTCTAAAGAAAAATCTACCAAGATGAACTCTCAGTTCTGAACATCTATGCTCTAAAAATCTCAGGCAGTATAATAATAATATATGTTAAAAATACCCAAATATGGCACAGTTCAGGTAAGTGACACATTCAGAAGGATAGGTAGTACTCAAGGGATTGTTTTCTAAAGCGTTCTTAAACAGCGATTATAATTGAAATGATTATAATTTTATAGAATTTTACCGAAGTTCACTGGGATAATTTTATTTGTTGCTAATACTTTGAATTCTTTTATTTTCTACATCTGTGGTTTAACTATTAAAAAACTTAAATTTCCTGAAAAAAAAAAAACCCACACTTGATTCTTTATAGAAATAGTCACTACAGAACTAGAAATATTTAAGGGGTAACTTCAGCAAATGTTACAGGTATCTGATGAATCTCAGTGTAGTGGCCATGGGAAATGCAAAGGAATGTTGCTGTTCACTCAAAGTGAGGCTTAGATATCTTCAAGGGAGAAAATTGGAGGTATTTGAATTTTATGTTCACATTAGGGAGGTGAGTCCTGTATATTTTCGAAGACTAGCATTTATTTTCCCTGAATTTACTCAGGAGTTGGCAACTTATTTCTAGTTGAGTGTGACAGTAGTAAGGTTTTCAAAACCTACTGAAAACAAGTAACATTAAACATGTGATTTATGAGATTAGGTTATGTGTGTAGTTTTGACTGAAGTCAACTTTCCTTTATCATTTCAAAGGAGAAAAACATGAATGGCCTATAAAACTGTAGAATTGATCTGTCAGAAATAATTTCCAATTGCATAATGTTTTTATAAAGTGATTTAATTTATTTTAATCATATTTATAATGTAACAGTATAAGATGATGATAATATTGGCTTCTAAAGTTTTAGCCAACGCCAGGCAGTGGTGGCACACACCTTTAATCTCAGCACTCAGGAGGCATAAGCAGGTAGATTTCTGAGTTCAAGGCCAGCCTGGTCTACAGAGTGAGTTCCAGGACAGCCAGGGCTACACAGAGAGACCCTGTTTCAAAAACAAAACAAAACAAAATGCAAAAAAGTAAAGTTTTAGCCAAAAGATAATATTTTACTTATTACAGAAAAGTCTACAAGTAATTTCATAATTTATTAATTCTGTATTTAATTTTGACATGTTTCTCATAATTTACCATTGTATATAATACTGTGATAGATATCCCATAGTAATACATATGTTTGTCAACATAAATTCCTAGAAATAAGTTTACTAGAATAAATTTTATGCACAATTTATAGTTTGGTACTTGTTGGTAAACTGTTCATTAGCAGTACTATATTGATTTGTACTGTTATCTGGAACATTTCTCTAAAATTCTCTAATGAACAATTTTATTATTAAAGGAAGAAAATATCCAATCAAAAAAAGAGAAAATATTATCCTGAATGAGGTAACTCAGTCACAAAAGAACACACATGGTATGTACTCACTGATAAGTGATAAGTGGGTATTAGCTCAACAGCTTAGACTACCCAAGATACAACTTACAGACCACATGAAGCTCAAGAAGAAGGAAGACCAAAGTGAGGGTGCTTCGTTCCTGCTTAGAAAAGAGAACAAAATACTCATTGGAGTAAATACAGAGACAAAGTGTTACGCAGAGACTGAAGGAAAGGCCATCCATAGACTGCCCTACCTGGGATCCATCCGGTATACAGTCACCAAACCTAGACACTATTGAGGATGCCAAGAAGTGTTTGCTGACACGAGCTTGTTATAGCTGTCTCCTGAGAGGCTCTGCCAGAGCCTGACAAATACAGAGGCAGATGATTGCAGCCAACCATTGGACTGAGCATGGGGTCCCCAGTGGAGGAGTTGGAGAAGGGACTGAAGGAGCCGAAGGGGTTTGCAACCCCATAGGAAGAACAACAATATCAACCAACCAGACCCCCCCCCCCCCGAGCTCCCAGGGACTAAACCACCAATCAAGGAGTACACATGGAGGGACCCATGGCTCCAGCTGCTTATGTAGCAGAGGATAGCCTTGTCAGGCATCAATGGGAGGAGAGGTCCTTGGTCCTGTGAAGGCTAGATGCACCAGTGTAGGGAAATTCAAGGGTGGGGAGGCAGGAGTGGGTGGGTAGGGGACCACCCTCATAGAAGCAGCGGGAGGGGGATGTGATAGGGAACTTTGGGGGGGAATGGAAAAGGGGATCACATTTGAAATGTAAATAAAGAAAATATCCAATAAAAAACAGTTTAAATTATCATAAAAAAACTGAAACCAAAAACAAGGTGCTAGTCGTGATAGACAAGAAATAGAACCAGCCTGGTTGTTCAGTAGAGGAAAATGTGATATATACATGTGTCATCTTGTTCAACTGCAAAAAAAAAAAAAAAAAAAAAAAGAAGCAAGCCTGGCATTTGCAGGAAAATCGACTGAAGATTATATTATACGGAATCTTATGTGGAATATAGATTTTCATGTGTGTGTGTGTGT